>PVIC010005366.1:0-58223 GCA_004025085.1 Thryonomys swinderianus
TTTTTTTATTTCTTGAGACTGGGGTCTCCTGAAGTCAGTAATTGACCTGGCTGGACTTAAACTTGGAATCTTCTTGCCTCAGCCTCGGGGCTTCTGGGCTGACCAGCATGTGCCACCATGCCCTGGCAAGGGAAGCTTTAAAGATAAAAATGAGGAGCATCACATGAGATACTCTGAACCGATAATCCTCGGTTATAGGGAGGGAGCCGGAGCTTGGCTTTTCTACCTTCTGCCCTTAGTTCCCTGGATGGAGATGGTGTGTGTCTTCCTCCGAAATGTGGCAGCCACCCTGGCATCAGGTGGCTGCCTGCGCTGGGTTTAAATCTTGCCCCCCCAAAAGGCACAATGTCGTGGAAATGTCCAAACATACCTTCACTCTTGGGCTCCGAGCTGCCCACTCGCAGCAGTGCCCGGCTGCCGAGTCTCCCGCCAGCCCTCGCGGGCGTCTCTACAAACACAGAGCGGCCCACGCCAGCGCCAGCCTCCGCGGCCTCAGTTGTGTGGGACACCTACGAGCCCCGCTGCGCCAAAGTCCTGCTGACTTGGACCGAGTGTCCCTGGAACCCACCTGATTCCCCTGGAATCCAACAGCCTGAACCAACAGTTAATTAAAATAAAGCTGAACCCCATTCCCGGTCTCAGGGCCCTTGTTCAGTGCACCGGCCGGGTCGCCAAGGACGGCGAATGTGTAGATGTCAGGGGTCCCCGCGCTGCTCAGAGAGGGCCGCGCTCCGACGATTACGCCCCCCAGCTGCGGCTCTGAACCCGCTTGGGAACCAGCCAGCCTCGGGGAAGAGGGCTGTCCCGCCAGCCACACGACCGCCCTGTCCTGCCAGGGGGCTCGGGCTGCGGTGCAGTGGTGCCTGAGATTCTACAGGGCCGCCGGGCTGGTGACACGGGGACCGGAGAGGACTCCGGGCACGTCAGGGCCGCCGACCCACGGAGAGGCCACCCGAAGTGGCTTCGCTCAGCAACATGCCCTGGACGCTTCAGCTTTCTCCGCCGCTTCAGGTGGGCTGCCGGGGCCTGGCGGGGAGGACCACAGACCTGGGCTCAGAGGTGGCTCCGCTGCCACGGAGCTGCGTGACCTCGACTGAGTTCCTTTACCTTTGTGGGTCAGTGTTCTCATCGCTGAAATGGGTATTTTATGGCTAAAACTGGAGATCGTGATGTTAAGTGAAATAAGCCAGACTCAAAGAAACAAGTTTCACATGTTTTCCCTAATGTGGAGAAGCTGAAAAAAGAAAGAAAAAAGAGGTAGTATGAAAGTCAGGAGGACACTATTACTAGACAAGAGGAAAGGATTAGGTTTCAGCGCAGGAATTTTGGGGTACCCTAACTGGGCATAGTGGCACATGCTTGTAAGCCCAGCACTCAGGAGGCTGAGGCAAGAGGATTCCAAGTTTAAACCCAGCCAGGTCAGTTACTGACTTCGGGAGACCCCAGGCTCAAGAAATGAAAAAGATCTGGGGGTGTCATTTAGTGTCAATCCTCATGACCACCAAAAATAAAATAAAATAGGATTATTAATAACAACAACAACAGCAGCAGCAATAAAGGATTCCAGTGACATTCAGTCCGTCAGCAGGACTTTGGAGCGGGCACATCTCGTGGGTCTCCCACGTGACTGGTGTAGCGGAGGCTGATCCTGGCGCGGGGCCGCTCTGTGTGTTTGGTATCGACGGTCAGAAAGGAAGGGAGAGACAGAGGCCCACGCCCCGTGGGTACCATCAGAGCATGGCACGTGCGTATGAAAATGCCACAGCGAAACTTAATAGTTTGTAAAATAAATGTACGCTAACTAACTTACGATGTGCTATCAACTACTTGTAGTAATTGTGCAGATGCAATGAAATTTTATATGTGAGCCAGCACCAGGCATGGTGCATGATGGGTATGGACAATAAGACAGCCCCTGTCAACCCCTCGCGGCCCCAGTCTCCCCTGTCGGGGTGTGACACCCCCCAGAGCAACCTGGATGTCGTTGCTTCATAATCTCCACATCCATTTACACATCCAGCTGGTTTCTCCTCGCAGGTCAAAAACTTCCCTAACCTTCTACTTTGTGTTAAAAAGGAGCCAGCGGGGCCGAGGATTTAGCTCAAGTGGTACCGCACCTACCTTGGAAGCATAAGGACCTGAGTTTGATCCCCGGTACCACCAAAAAAAAAAAATGGAGCCAGCAACGGGCCCACTGAGGCACAGAGGCCGAGCCCCAGAGCCTCCAGGCTGGGAAGCAGTGGGGAGGCGTCAGGCCTCCACTGCTGTCCGCGTGACCCCGCCACTGCCCCGCACTCCCCTTACAAGACCTGACGCCCGGGACACCTTCTCGCTGGTAGAAAACCTGACAGGTGCTTTTGGTTAGGTTTCCCTGCCCAGAAATCACCATCAGCAAAGTGTCTGCCCCAGGAGGGTTGAACGCTACTTTTCTTAAAATGATGAAAAGAGAAACATAACAGAAAATATTCCCATCTTAATGATTTGACAGGATACAGTCCACGAAGTACATCCCCCTAGAGCTGCTCGCCGCCGTCTCCGCTTCCTTCCTCCCGCACTGAAATTCTGGTTCTGTTGAGCGGCAGCTCTCTCTTCCCCCAGCTTCTGGAAGCCACCACCCTGTTTTCTGTCTATAACTGGACTCCTCTAGCTACCTCGTGTTTGTGGAATCAGCACTTGTTCTCTGGGGACAGGCTTACTTCACTCCGCAGCATGCCCTCCAGTGCCACCCTCTCTCGTCGCCGGGGCCGGAACTCCGCCCCCTCTTGAGGATGAGTCACGGCCGGCGGCCTGCAGACGGCTCACGGTTCTGTCCCAACGACACTCCAGTCTCTTCCCCCTGCGATATTCTGCCGAGTGCAGCCATTAACCTGGGCACACAGGTATCTCTCGAGACCCTGCTCTCATCTCTTCGGGGAATGTACGCAATAGTGAAATGCCTGGTCGAGTGGTAACTCCAGGTTTCATTTGTTGAGGAAATGCCACCGCTTCCCGATGTTACTTTTCCCTTTTGTTTGGAAGTCGGACCTTTTCTCCGTGCTGCGTTCTTTGGTGGGTCTCCTGCCTGCGCCGAGGTTAAGCCTCATTTGTTTCCCACTCTGGGAAGGTACCGCCTACTACGCCGAAGAGCGCCGGCGCCCTGACGCCACAGGCTCGGTGGAAACCACGCCGCACACTTACAGCGCACACTTCCGATCGCCGGGCGGCCGGACGAGGGAGGCTCTGCTTCTCTCTGCAGGAGCGCGTTTGGGGAACGATGGACGGTAACTTCTGAAACTCGTCAAAGAATAGGAAAGACTGAACTTACAGTATTTTAACCTGCAATTTTGGTAATATAACTAAATTCCCTCTATCCATCTTCTTGACTTTGTTCTTTGATGGTCTTTTAACTCATCTTAGGGTCATCTTGGATTTTAAATTTTGCCCTTTTATCATTAGTAGTATACAAAGAATTCAGATCGGCCTACATTCCAGCTACGACTATTTAAACAACCTGAGGTCCGTGTGCAGTGGGCTGAGCTTCTACCCGACCAAGACAGAGAGACACACTCCAGGGAAGACACTTCTGACTGGAAAAGAAAGCATATTTCTTTACAAACGTCATAAAATAATGCCCCGAGGCCACAAACGCTGGGCGAAGCGGGCGTCTGGGGGCTTTCCAACAGACGCTGACACTGCCTGAACGCCGCCTGAACAAGAATCAAAGCCCAGCAGTATTTCCTCCTGGAACCGCTGCCTACTTTCTTTGGATTTTTAGAAGACAATTAAGTGAGAGGAGCAGAAGATGCTGTCCTGAGGACACTTGAAGGGTAAGTGACTAAAGAGACCTTGCAAGATGAAAGAAATTCTGTCCCCCACGGAGCAGATGACAAAGGGATTTTCCACCAGACGAGCCTTCCCACTGGCGTGTGGCCAGCAAATGTCAGACACTAGATAGAATGAGCTTAACTTTAAAAATAAATTCAGGTTTAATAACATTAAGTATATGGATGCACAACGGAACCATAAATAGATTATCAGTGAATATTCAGTATTTCAGGACAGTTTTGCACGTGGCCATGGGTGAGACACAGGCTTAGAAAATATCCTTGCTATTCCTTTAGTCTACTTTTGCTGATTTGTTAAAAAAAAAAATATTGACTTGTAAAAGACTTTGTCAGGCTAAGTAGTTTGGCCTTTATGCTGTGGGATGTGAAAGCCCTCAGGTTTTATGCATCAAAGAAAAAGCAGCAAATATGGAAGCAAATGGGCAGGACTATTGGCATTATAACTAACAGCGTGGGCTCTGGAGCTGACGGAATCACTTATCACCTGGGATAAACATCACTTGTGTGGCCCTGGGCAAGTTCTGTTTCCTCATCCAGAAAACAAAATAGGGATGTTGTGGGATTAAATGAGATAGTACATTCAGGGCACCTCCCAAAGAACTTAGCACATGGCAAGCTGTCAACATGTATCTGTTACATTTCACTGTGGAATACCTTTCTCTTCCACCCCTATCTCGGGGTAAGATTCATGCTTTCACCCACCAGTCTCTAGAACTAGCTCTTCAAATGTAAGTCTAAAGGGCCTACGTGGCAGTATTTGAGCCCACAGGCTGGCACACGCCCACAGGCTGGCACACACCTCAATTCCAGCATTCCAGAGGCCAAAGCCAGAGGATCTTCAGTGTGAAGCCAGTCTGAGCTACACAGCAAGTTCAAGGCTGGCCTGGACTACACGGTCAGACCTCTGATCACATAAGAAAGCATGTCTGAAGGAGGCAAACTACTACTATACTATTTGTATATGTGGCATTTGCCTTTGAGACTGAAATCCAGCCACCCTCTGGTATACTAAGCAGTCTGTAATATGGCCAGATCTAAAACTAGTTCCCTCTCAAATTCCCTTTTCTTAATTTCAGTTTTTTGTTTTTTTTTTTTGTGGTACCGGGGATCGAACTCGGGTCCTTGTGCATCCAAGGTTGGTGCGGTACCACTTGAGCTAAATCCCTAGCCCTTAACTTCAAAATATTATTGCTTTACAATTTAACATCATGACATTGGGACTGTCATGCTAAGCAACATTAATTGGATTCTTAAAAATCCAAAATTTTTTTTTAAATGGTGGTATTATTTTGTTAGCCACTTGGTTTCCAGTTGGTTTTTAAATCGCATTCCTCTCTGCCTTGGAAAATCCGAGTCATTTTCTCTGTTTAAGACGGAAGTATTTGTAGGTGCTGAATTTTTCTTGCAACTCTAAGGTATTCTTGGCTATAGTGCATTCAGAGCGCCATCTCCCGGTCAAAATTGAAAAGGAAAAGGAAATGCACAAACACTCAGGTGCCTAAATGGTCTGTCTTTAATCAGTGGCATAACTACTTAACCATGGAAATGAGCTTCCT
This sequence comes from Thryonomys swinderianus, assembly GCA_004025085.1. Taxonomy (NCBI): domain Eukaryota; kingdom Metazoa; phylum Chordata; class Mammalia; order Rodentia; family Thryonomyidae; genus Thryonomys; species Thryonomys swinderianus. The sequence continues at coordinate 5,381 of PVIC010005366.1, forward strand.
AGGGCTAATGAGAGCCGCCCAATTTGCAGAAACAGGGTGTTTATTTTTGTAGCGCAATTTTCCAGCTGCCTGCATCCTGCATCGTTTACAGTTTGGAGCATCTGCTTACCCTGCATTGTTGGCTTATAAGGTTTGCCGAGAAGCCCCTCCTTGACGCCGAGAGGTGGAGCATGTGCTAGTTGTCCTGGGTTGCAAACTGGTTGTGGGAATCCAGACAGACTTCTGAGCTTGACTCACAAATCAGGTCTGCATTCTTTATTTTTATTATCCGACAACGCAGGTTGAACCTTGATAACACTGTAAAATGTGCACTGAGGCAGCCTAGTCGAGGGTCAGCACATCCAACACTATTATTCTGCTCTTTTTAAAAATGCAGGTGTTTTGCAATATCAAGATATATGTGTTCCTAGGGGGCGGAGAGCAAAGCACTTGCTGCAAAACTGCAAACTACAAATAATTAAGACTTATGGGAAAAATCGGAAATGATTCAAAGAACGCAACTTTGCAACCACAGCACTAACAAAGCCTGGACTCACCTTAATAAAAAGAGCAGCACAGTTGAAAAAGAATGTTCGGTTCCTAGTAAGTAAAGAAAATCTGCTGAAAGTTAAGGACTCCACCTTAAAACGGACAATGAAAGATAAGGGGGGTTTGATAAACGGCCGTGGAAGGGAAGCTGAAATCTTCCGTCACTGAGAAAAGGGAAAACTGCACAGGACCGGGGAACTAGCAGGGAACCCTGCTCCCGTGCTGCCAGGCTCCCTGAAGGCAAAGGGAAAGAAGGGGCCCCGCTGCCTCGGTGCCCAGCTTGCTGTGCCCAGCTGCGTGCTCCTTGGCTGAGGTCCTCTGCCGCTGCTGTGCAAAATGGTTGCAGCTTCCGCGTTGAGCTGACATCGGTCCATTTATCAACCACACTTGAGCTAATTCATGTTAAAATCACACACAAACATGCGAGTGTTACAGCAAAACAGACTGAGCGTGGGCCGCTTCCCTAGCACACATCCTGACACGAGGCCCCGCACGCAGGATGCAGCCTGTCGTCCCTGTCGCTTGTCTCCCTGCAGCACAACGCGCAGTCACAGATGGCCCATGTCCCAGCCAAGGGGGCCCACTGTGGCTGTGGGTCCCAAGGCTTCTCTGGATGCTATGATAGTTAGCAGGATCATATATATATATATATGGAAGACTCCCTAACAAGACCATCTTGAGAAACAAGAATATTTTTGCTAACCTAATAAAAAAGAAGTCCAGTTGTAGCCAGGGATTTAACTCACGTGGTATTGTGCCTACCTTACAAGCACAAGGGCCCGAATTTGATCCCTGGTACTGCAAAAAAAAAAAGGAAAAAAAAAAAGTCCAGTTTTTGTCCTGACCTAGCTTCAGGCTTAGCTGGAGTCAAAGGCCCAAGTTCAGTCCTGTGTGTGTCTCCCCTCGCCTTTCCCCTCCTCCATGCTCTGCTTCCCTCGGCGACCGTGTCACTCTTATCAGGTCCTTATCGTTGACGGCACCTGGATTCTCCACATTCGAACCCTTTGTAGTCAGCAATCCTGGAAGGAAGAGAGTTTCTCTTTCTTAGTAGTTTCCGCCCAAAACAAAAGCAAAAACAGAAATCGTCACATTGGCATCATGTATATTTGGGCGCTTCCGCCTCGCCTCAGTCTACTGCAGTCCAAGGATGAAGTCTGAATGGCCAGGCAGGGGGCTCAGCTCGGCCCAAATCCAGTGCGTCAAGAGCAGGGGTGTGTCTCTCCAAAGGGAAGGCAGCGCGCAGGACTTCGGGATTCACATCCGGGTGCCCTCCAAGCCTCATGCGCTCACAACTAGGGCCTGTGGAAGGCTACTGGGCTGCGGAGGTGCTGCACCGACACTGGGTCTCCAGAATGCTCAGTCTCCCTCCGCGCTCCTCCCTTCCCCCTCTTCCGCAGCGGCTGGGATGCGAGAAGCGCTCCTCCGCCAGACCTTCTGGTAGCTCTTCTCGCCCTAGAGGCAGCTGCTGCAGACCGCGAGGTGAGAGCCTCATAAACCCTCCTTCCTTTGCACGGCCAGGTGGCGTGTCTCAGGGTTGAGAAAGTGACCGAGAACCTTCTGTTTAGAGAGAGGGATGCCCAAGCCAGGCGGCCCTCCAAAGCACGATTTTGGAGGAGTCTAGTTTCTAAAGAAAGTGACACCTGAGAGACATGACTTATTTTGGATTTAAGCAAAGAAAAAGAAGCTTCAAAACTAACCTCGCCATGCTATTCACAAATGTATAAGCAGACACAGTTTGGGGTAAGTAAAGACAAAGAACTACAGACTCGGTAGTAAGGGTTTTAAAACACTGACAGGGCCTGCTTGTGTTTTGTTTAGTTGAGTAGTCCTGCTTTTTGATTTTTGGTTACTGACCAGAACATGCCAACATTTGGAGCTCGTGAGATTTGAGCTTCCCTTCCAGGGAGTCACGCTGGTCCCGTTTTCCCACACGGGGGCCACAGCCTGCGCCGAGCAGAGGCGGCCCTGCCCTCGGCCGTTCTCTCCTGTTCACAGTGCTCCCCACCGCTCCCTCTGCTCCTCCACAGCCCACCCGACCCCAGCTCCCTGGCTCTGTTGCCTCCGTGGGTGTTGCAGTTGCGTTCTGCCATGTGGGTTTAGCTCTGAGCACCCACTTTTCCAATGGGCGTTGGCCCAGAGTCCACTGGGGAGGGAGGCGGGCCAGGTACCTGCTGCTTCCTTTGCCGTCCTGTCCATCACCATTTCACACATGCGCGAGAGGGAGTCAGTTACCGCAGGCTCCGCTAGAAGCTCTCAGATGAGGTAGTGTTACAAAGTTTTAATTAACACGTAGCTTGCTGAGATAGTTACTCGAGCTTACTTCCCCAAGCACAGTGGAAAAGGTAAAATGTCCCGCCTTCTTACTGGAGGAATTGCCAAGCATTTGTCTCCTGTACATCTACGTGACCTGTGCTTTATGGTAGATATAACTGGGGTTTTTTTTCCCAAAGGCCTAGTCACACTGAACCTATGAATGAGCTGGATTGATGCAGAATGAAAAATACTCTAACAATGACATTCAAAGAAAACAGCCAACCCAGAAAAGAATTACATTGAGACTTGAGCAATAGATGGAGAGGCTGTATTTATTAATTATCATGATTTTTCTTCATATAAAATCTTCAGGGGGCAGGAATCAGAATCTGTTAAGAATGCTTCTATTGCCAGGCGTGGTGGCTCACGCCTGTAATCCCAGCACTTGGGAGACAGAGGCAGGAAGATTGCTGTGAGTTCAAGGATTACCTGGACTACATAGTGGGTTCAGGATCTGCCTGAACTATAAAACAAGACCTTGTCTAAACAAAACAAGACAAAAACAACAAAAAAAGAATGCTTCTATCACAAGTGACAGAAAACATATCTAAACAGGTTTAAAGGAGAAAAAGAGATATAGGAAATTGGGTGATTTATTGGCATACTTTTGTCTTTTTCTGAGACAGGGTCTCACTTTGTGGTTCAGGCTGGCCTGAGCTCACTATGTAGCCCAGGCAAGCCTTGAACTCAACAATCCTCCTGCCTCTGACCCCAAGTGCTGGGATTACAGGTGTGAGCCACCACCACTGGCACAGGTTTGTATTACTGAAAAGTCGAAGGGTAGTTAACATCAGGTATGGCTTAATCCAGTGTTTCAAAGGATATAGTGAAAACTAATTCTGTGCATCCCAATGTTGAGTTTCCCTTTGTTGGATTTACTGTTAGGATCTGTCATGGCTCTATCTAGATGTCCCCCCTAAAAGCCTCATAGGTGGGGCTTTTCAAAGGTGGATCAGGATCCGCGATGCTAGGATTAAAGGTATTGACCCACCCAAGGGTTCGTAAATTGGGTGGAATATGAGGGTCAGAAAGGAGCTGCTCTGCTGCCTTCTGCCCGCTCTGCTTTGCCATGGACTATTTTTCCTCTGCCATGCCTCCCTGCCCTGCAGCCAGCCAACTGTGGACTGAACCCTCTACAAACTGTAGGCTGAAAAAACCTTTCCTCATTTAACTTTGTGTATCACGTATTTTGTCTCAGCAATGAAAATAGTAACTAAGACAGGCTCTGTGTAGCTGTGCATGCTGGTCAGCTTTCTGTTACTGAGACAGAATACCTGAGCCCATCAGCTTAAAAGGAGAAAAGATTTTGCCTCGTGATTTCAGAGGTTCCATCCGTGGGTGGCTGGACCATCATGTCAGGATAAACATGGTGGAGCAAAGCTGCTCATCTCACTACCGCCTATATGGGTGAGAGAGGAAGACCAGAGTTCCAGTAGCCCCTCAAGGACATGGCCCTGCCTGCTAAAATGTCCAACTCCTAAGAGCACTGTCAGCTCAAGACCAAGCCTTCAACACATGAGTTTTCGGGGGGATGTTTCGGACTCAAACCATAACATTGTGTCATGGTCCCAACAGCTGAGTTAGACAAAAACCTTAAAAACAGAACAAACTCGGGCCGGAGGGTTAGCTCAGTGGTTCCGGCGCCTGCCTCACAAGCGCAAGGTCCTGAGTTCGATCCCCAGAAACCACATACAATGCTGGGCATGGAGACTCACGCCCACCAGCCATCAATACCACATACCACAGTGCCGGGCATGGTGGCTCACGCCTGTATTCCCAGCACTCGGGAGGCAGAGACAGGAGGATTGCTGAGTTCGAGGCTTGCCTGGGCTACACAGTGAGCTCAGAGCCAGCCTGAACTACAAAGTGAGACCCTGTCTCAAAAGCAAAACAAAACAAAATAAAAAACAGAACAAACTCTCATGGACTTCTCAGTAGAATACATGCCAATTACTGGCCCAGTCACTAGAGCCAGGAGAAGCAGGATTCTAACTGGTCAGTCACACAGTTGTTCCTTAAAACTAGGGGAACTGAAACAACAGGAAGGTTGTGGGGAAGTCGTGGAAACAGCGGCAGGAGACGACGAGGGATTCCAGACGCACAGCACCAGTCACCAGGGCTCAGGGATCTTGACAGAGACCTCTGCTCAAGCCCGTAACACACCTGGAGCCCTCTGCTTTCGCATGGGGGCCTCGGACACACGAGCAGCGCCAAGAGCTGCAGTCACACGCAAAGAGCCTTGACTTAGGTGTTCCAGGAGCCCCACCCGGGGCTCTTGGGATACAGCTAGAAACGCAGCAGCCGGGCAAGCCGCTCCTTCCCCTTCACTCTGCTGCGGGCACCGCACCGCCTGCCCGGTGATTATCCACGTCTACACTTCGCGGATCATGGGGCCCGAGGTGGTGTTAGCGCTGACGCCGCTGAGAGACGAATGAGAGGCACCTGCAGTCAGAGGCGTCTAACACAACGGGAGGCACCCGACGACGTCCGCCCCTCACGTGCTGGAAGCCCCGGGTGTGTCGGTACTAATCAAAGGCTCCTCTCCCCGTTCCTCGCAGGGCCCGGCGCAGCCCAGAGCCCGGGAGCCTGCACCCCAGCCTGCGGGGCGCCTGCTCACACGTCCTCAACATCACCACCAGCGCCTTCTTACCGAGAGGTCCTCTCCCTCCTTTTTCTTTTTGTCCTTCCGCCTGTTCCTGCTACTGACCCATGATCTTCGTGAAATGCAGCTACTTAACTACATATTACGGGGTGGACGCATGGCAATTCTTTCCTCTGTGTGCATAAGAACCCGGGCTCGATTTTGCCCCTTCGCCCGTAACACTTGGCGCCATCACTAGCCAGCAAAGGCTGGCACATGCATACGGGTCCGCACACGTGCATGCTTTCACGCACATACCGTGGCCTGGAAAATAAAGGGCTACGCTAAATGTGTTCGTTTTAGAATGTGATGGCTTTTTTAAAAATACTTTTAATCTTTGTTTATTTAAATCCAAACGTATATATTTGTTTGTTTATATTTATTAGACGACAGGGTCTCGCCGTGTTACCGAGGGGGGCTCCAGCTCGCGAGGTCACCCAGCTCAGCCTGGAGTATGGGTTGCAGGGACACGGCACCACACTAGACGTGGCACGTGCTATTTAACACCAAGTAATCATGCTAAACAAATTTTCATCACAGGAACATCCTGCTTTCAATCTGCCGTCTCTTTGCTGAGGCTCCTGAGATCCTGCCTCTATAAAGCACCGAACTGCCCTCCACTGTCCTCTTCCTTCTTTCCTCCCCCCCGAGTCGACTGTCTCTCAGGCACCACATCCACGCTCCTTGCCCCACATTAAACCGTGTGCTCCGCGTAGTCCTAGCACACAAACACCCCTATCTACACAGAGGAAAAAGAGAAAAACTCACCTCCCTTCCAAAGGTTATAGCTTCTATCTAGATGCTCCCCAAGGTCCTTTGCGATCCTAGGCGGGGCTTTCAGGTGATTGGATAATGAGAGTTTACAGCTGACTTGCTGGTAGGAGGTCGGATCTGGTGGGAAGAAGCGGGTCACTGCATAGGGGTCTGGAAGGGTTTATCTGCCTTCCCAGGTCACGCCTCACTTCTCTGCTTGTCTACCATGCTATGAACAGCTCTCCTCCACTGCCCTCTCTGTCATGTCATCATGCCTTGGTGCAAGCCAACGGGGGACTCAGACCTCTACAAACTATGACCCGAAGTAAACTTCTCATTTACGTTGGGAGCGTCGGGTATTGTGTTTCAGGGATGAGGAAAGAGACTGTGACAAAAAGGCCTTTGTTCGTGTTAGAAATAACTGGCCTCCCAGTCAACACTAGCGCCAACTTGAGATTTTGTTAAATGATTGCAATGATACATGACAAGCCCTCCCTGTGGTACTTGCTGTTTTCCAATAAAATCATATTTTTTCTATTTTTAAGCTCTGTCCTCTCGTTAAACATAAAAATCCCATGCCCTCTTCTCTTAAGGTAATTGCTGGAATGGACCCCAGGAACTCACACTAGGCTAAGTGCTCATCCACCACACTACACCCAAGCCAGCGATGGCACTTTTAGATCACACACTCCCCAAAAGGATTGTGCACCCAAAAGGCGACCCCCTACTTTGGAGCCTCACCTTCCTGTGATAAAGGAAGCGAGGACTTCATGTCTAGTTCCTGAGGGTTTTAGCACCTTTCAAAAAATTTGTTCTGTCTCTTAACAAAATTCTGATGTTCATTTGAAAAAGAAGCGTGGTGACTAAGGCTCTTTGCTTATTCAGCCTTCTGAACCTTCTCCTCCTTGACCCTCTGCTCTCTGTGAAATGCGGCCTTATCAGAGCCCTGCTGGGCCAGTTTAGCCAGAACCCTCTCCTGATACCAATCACCTCCATATCTGACCAGGTTTCTCACCCCCATCCCCATGATGGCTTCAACAAGAATCCTACTAGGGCAGTTTAGCCAGAAGCCCTCTTTTTTTGATGTTTCCTGATAAAAATTTTCCATTTCTTGTTCCTTGCTCTGCTCCTCAGCTGTGAATTCCCACTTTCTCATGCTGTGTTCAGAGCTGAGTGCAGTCTCCCCCCGCGTAAGACCGCATCACCGTAATTCTGTACCTATCAGAAAAGTCTGCTCTGTCATGGTTTATCATGTTTACCTCATGCTTTGTCATTTTTACAGATGCGAACACGAACAAAATTCAGTCCTTGCCCTTCTGTGTGTCAATGTATATGCATATGCTGTGTTTGCTTTGAATATTTATACTTTGTGTGCACACACATATATATGTATATTCTTAGAATGCATTTATGTATATGTACACGCATATAGTTTGTTCGTTCATTTATGCATCCCACAGGTAGGTACCCAGAACCTACCGTACGCCTGACACCAAGTTTAGTCAACACGAACACCCAACACTGGACCCACTCCTATCTTCATGAAGCCAGGACCCAGACTAGTTGAGGAGACTGGCATTAATCAATCTCACGAATATGACAGCAGAGCTTTCACTCCTGATCCAAATAAGCGGTGTTACAGTTTATGTTCAGAATTTTCCCCAAGGCCTCAGGTTTTTCCAGAGGTGGCTGAATCTAGAGTGTGTGATGGTGGGGCTGGGCCCCAGGGCACTAGGATTAAAGGTGTGAGTGCTACCTGCCCTAGGTAGTCTGAATAAAAGGGGAAGGAAGACGCTGTTAAGGTCTCTTGTTGCTTTTGCTCCCTTGAACTACTTTCTGCCTCTTTCCCTTGGAGCCAGAAGACTATAGACTTAAACCTCTATGAACTATAAGCCAAACAAACCCTTTCCCCTTCAAATTTGGGTGTCAGGTATTTTGTCTCAGCAACAAAAATAACTAAGACAAGTGGCATCTACAAATTAGTTCTACCTGTCCTCCCTGGGAGAGGACAAGCAGACCCCTTTGTGCTCCTGACCCCCTCAAGGGACAACCCTCCCCTCCCCCCCACACACCCTGGACAGTGACTAAGCATTCCTGGGCCTTGGGAAAGGGGTGTGTGTACCCCGGTTGCCAGGGTTTCCATCTGTCACTGCCTTTGTCTTCTCCCCAGGGCAGGACTTGGCCTCTTTGTAACTAATCTCATGGAAAGGAATGAAAAACCACTCTGCAAGTTTGCACTGGAATACTCAGTCTTGTGCTTAGAGCAGCAATATTTTCTTTGCTTACACTTTGAAGCCTGCAGGTCTGTTTCCAGTTCCACAGTAAGGGCAGCTCTGTAGCTGCCCAGACCCAGCAGGGAAGAGGCCCTCACAGTCCAGCAAAGGAAGTCAGGGAACCCAAGGGAGAGCTGGAGAAACACACTCATGAATATTCTGCAATGGGGTCAATAAACACAGAGAGGCCTGCAAGGGATACGAGACCCAGTAACAGGCAGTTTGTTCTGGGAAGGAGAAGGTGCTCAGCCTGGAAGCAGACAGGCCAGTTACAAATCACTAGGAGGGCCAGGAGAGAGAAGAGAGTGGTCCAGACTGGGGACAGGCTTGGGCAGTGACCACATGGTAGGCTAGAATGAGCTACATTTGCAAGTAGCACAGGCAGGACTTGCTGAGGGAACTTGCAGGCTGGGAAAATGATTCACAGGTTCTGGCCTGAGAAACTGAGCAAGTGGTGCACTGTTTCCAGAGATAATGACAGGGGGAGGAACAAACTGGGGAAGAAGAGGGGAACTGAAATGTCGTACCTTGAAACAGCTCATTTCTGAATTTTTATTCTTATTTATTTTTTGAGACAGGGTCCTGCTTTCTAGTTCAGACTGGCCCTAAACTCACTATGTAGCCTAGGCTAGCCTCAAACTCAGCAATCTTCCTGCCTCTGCCTCCCAAATGCTGGGATTACAGGCGTGAGCCACCACACCCAGCACTGTGGTATGTGTACTGGTTGCTGGTGAGCATGAGTCACCACATCTGGTATTGTTGTATGTGGTTACCAGGGATCAAACCAGGGACTTTGAGCTTGTTACGCAGGCAGGAGAACCACTGGGCTAAATTTCTGGGCCCTGAATTTTATCTTAAAATGGTCAGAAGTGGCTTTGCAACAGCAGTGTGTGCCCTCAAGGGAAGGGGAAAGGCAGGCAAGCGTTTCAGTGCTGCCCCTCCACTGGCTTCCTGTTTGATTTGGGGCAATGTCAGTGACCCCTTGGTACAAGAATGGCCCAATCAATTTGCAGGGTTGAAAGTGGGCTGGACTGCTTGGCTGGGTGCGCAGCTGTTACTTAATTAAACCAGCTAATGCTCTGCCCCAACAATCCTAAAGGGACGTGAGGGCGGGAGTGCTGAGTGAAGGGGAAGTTGAGCACCAAGGAGAAGAAAATGACAACAGATCTCCTTGGTGACATGAAGGAAGCTCGGGACGGGGAGTAGGGCAAGAGTAAGGCAGGTGGGGATTGCGTCAGAAGCCAAGGACACGCTTTGCAAGGGCCGGCACGCTGTGTCCGAGCCAGGCGCCCAGTGTATCCCTAAACTGGAGAGAGAAGTTTCACTCAGCATTGGACCTGCACGGAGGGGTCGCTGCAGGGCTTCGAGGGCCCCGTGAGGACAGAGGAGACGTGGTACAGCAGCACAACAAAGCCAAGGCCCTGCAAGCAAAGGCGGGCTCACTTACAGGAGTGAAAAAGCAGGAACCGGCACACACCCGAGCACAGGCAGCCGGAAGACCTGGGGCTGGCTCCGAGAACACCCGCAGCTCCTCGTGAGCAGACGGGAACCCTGGGCTGGCAAGGCCGGGGTGATTTCAGGTTACGGGGCCTAGGTGAGGTAAAAATTGCCAGTCAATAGCAAGTGTGAATAATATGGTCTCTTCTTTGCCCAGTGAAAGGCCTCCATGTCTCGGGCATAATTTCATCTTTCACATCTTCTATCCATGCACGATGTCTAAAGCCAACCTGTGTTTCCTGCTGCCTAGCAACATGAAAGGAGGTGAAGTGAATGAGAGAGATGAAGATATTCATTCATTTAACGAACATTAAGTCCAATTTGTGCCAGGTATTGTTTTTAACACAACTTGCACATTTATCTCAAAATAAACTTGATACAAGTTTATTCAAGTTTATTTTGGCACACAGAACACAGAAAGAATGAGTCGGAGCAATGGTGTGTGAGCCCTTAGGAAAGCAGGAAGCAATCGCAAGGCATCAACACACTCACAGGGCAGTCACAGCTAACCTGTTTCCATTCACTCTGCAAGAGTGTTTTATCTCAAGGTCTTGGCAGGTAACAGACAGGCGAACTAATGTCAGGTTCCTTCAAGGTGGTTTTATAAAAGGGACTGTACACAAGATGAGCAGGATGTAGGAAAACCAGAAGGACCCGTATAGTACCCTGGACCAGTGACGTGGGAAAGTTACAACCCCTGAGGCTAAAGGGGCTAGAATCAGACTGCACCAGAGACCAGCAAACCTAGAGACTGTCCAGTTATCCCATCTTCTCGGCCTGCCTGAACCAAAGTAGTCCGGCACTAAAGGCACATGGAGAATAAACAGCCCAACTCACCATTCCTTTCCTTTGTCCTTCTCATCTCTTGTCCCATTGGCCAAACTCAGCCAGAAAGAAATCCAAGAGCAGGGAAGAGGATCCGGTGCTGTGGCCCATGCTGTTGGCCTCCCAGGCTCAGGGTAGGGTGGGAAGTGGATGTGAAGACTCAAAGAGAAGTGAAAGATTCAAAATGTTTCTAGCCACAAGTGCGGTATTTGATAAAAGCTGTTGGGACAAAGGGCAGTAGATAGAAGCATAAAGTAGATCACTGATGTGATCTGTTTGTAAGACAATAGTTTATAGACAGAAAAGTGCAGGGGGTCCTTGACTTACAAACTCAATCGGTTCCCAAGGACTGGTTGTAACTTAAATTGGTTATAAGTCAACACAGCTGAGTGCTGGATGTTTACCTGGATACATGTTATAAATAACGAGAGGCAGATGAATCCTCCACTAATCTGACTAAGCCAAGTCATTCCAATGTCAGGCTGGCCATAATTTGAGAGTTCATTGTACTGGCTTCTATTAAGTAAAGAACTAATTTATCATTGTTTTTATTATTGTACAGGACTAAAAATGCTAAGTTAGGGAGCAGTATTGGTCAAAACTTCGTGTGCTCCCAGAGCTCTCTGCACTAGCTGACCTGGTGCAGTGGACAGTGTGCTCCTTCATGTCAAGAATGGGGCTTCAGTCCTTGCATGTTAGATGCGCTCAGTTGCCATATCCTCATTAGTCCAACCCAAAGGGTGGGCGGCTGAGTCAGGCAGGCCAATGAAAGTCCTAGGAACATTCCTGCTGAAACAGGCCCTGAAGGCATCGCCTGGCCAAGAGGCCACAGTCCTGGTAGGATGTGGCTTGGAGCAATGGACAGACGAAACTATTTACAGCAAAACAGTTTGCAATCTTCACCCAAAGAGAAAAAAAAATCTAGAATATGAAGAAAGACGACTCTAATAATATTGTCTGACTTTCTGGATGAAAATCTTTTTTTTGTTTCTTTAGGTTCTGTTTTGTGACAGGGTCTCACTTTATAATTCAGACTGGCCCTGAACTCACTATAGCCCCAGGCTGCCCTCAGACTCAGGGCAATCCTCCTGCCTCTGCCTCCTGAGTGCTGGGATTACGGGTGTGAGCCACCACACCAGGCCTGGATCAAAATTTTGAAGTCAGTGACTGCTGTTTGTCAGTTATAAGACACTGAATTTCCTTTCTTTCTTGGTAGTCTGAATAAGAATTCTGCTGCTTACTACAGAGATGTGTGAGCAATCTACCCGCATTGTACATCTCACCAAATTAAAGTAATTGCGTTATCTTTTATTACCATGAACTTTGATCCAAACAAGAAAGGTTAATGTAGCCTTCACAGCAATTTGGCTTGTTGGGTGCTCGATAATGTTCCTGGGAGAAAGAACTGCCACTGAAGTAAATGAAAGCTGTCAAATGGCAGCGTGGGGCCAGCGGGGGCCGCACAGTCCTGTGTCCTCCTCCAGGAATCTCAGCTCTCGCTGCGCCCGCCCTTGGCATCACACCTGCCCTGCTGCAGCAGCCGCAGAAGGGAAGGCCATGGTCAGCCTCTGGCCTTTCTTTCTCCCCACTCAAGCCGCGAGCCACACGCACAGAAGAGGATGAGCCTGGAGATGCAGGGCGAGCCTGCCACACCTGGCCCTGGGACCCAGGTCGGAGCCTGGGTGGGGTCTCACGTAGCTGCCGAGTGTCTCATACTGTCTTTTTCATTCCAGGTGTTTCGGTGCTCTCCAGACAGCTCCCCGGGACGCCCCCACCACACTCTGCTCTGCTGTGCACCAGGAAAGCCGGCCGGCATTCCCAGCTGTCCCCACCACCTGGCTCCCTGGGCACACTCATTCCTTGCGGCTCCTCTGCAGGGCAGGAAGCCCTCTGGCTTGTCTTTCAGGTCGCTAACGTCCCGTACTCTGCCCCCAATCACACCTCACCTTATCTGCCTGGCACATATTAAGCATGAAAAAATTACGATAAGAGAGAGGATAGAGGTGAAAAGAGAAGTTACTGTGCTTTGTAGTAGTGGGTGAAGTTCCTGATACTATTCATCTCTGTTTGGCCATCTGTGAAATGAGAAAAACTGCCGCTCTGCTGACTTCCAAGGCTGCAGTGTGACTTTAGCGCTTTTAAACTGTAAATAGCTGTATAAGTAGTGTTTCTCACAGTGCTAATTATCATGACGGCTGCCAGGCTGCCCTGGCGTGTGAGGCTGTGACTGGGCCTCACTAGCTGCAGCTGCCCCGTCAGGCTGGCCTGGAGCCCGGCAGCTCTCTCCAGCTCTTCCAAACCTGTGCACTGGACCTGCCACCAGGCGGGCTCTGCTGGGTCCTTGAAGCACAGCCTCACCCTGGAGAGGAAGATACTTTGGGTCCCAGAAGGCTCCAGGGTTAAGCACTGTTTGCATCTCCAGCTTGGTGCTAGGTCTATGAAGAATTTAAAAAAACAAAACAAAACCAAAAAGAAAAAAACGTAGAAGACCTAGTGTATCTCTTCAGGAGCAGTACAGCATTCAACAAAAATTATGGGAGGCCGATGTTTGGTGCTGAGCTTCTACTGCATTAGGCCTCAGGAAACCAGACCAGGACAGGACAAAAACAGTCTCAATTCATGCTATAGGCCACACGATCAAACTGAAAATTTAAGGAAGGTGGAAGATCCTGAAAATTTGCATTGAAAATCAGATTCCTGTCTACCCGAGTCAGCATAATAAAGTCCCTTCTGCTTTAAGAGTTGCATTAAACCCAAAATTAGCTCACATGCATGCTAGAGAGGCTCTGTACCACTAAGGGACTTCTCAACCCTACCCCAATTTTACCCTCTTGTTCTGTTTCCTTGTCCCTACCCATGGCCATTATGGGAGCTCTCATTCTATGTTCTAAAATGGGGACTGCCCCAATCCAGGAATGGTGAATTAAAACCATTCCATTTATAACTAAACTCAGAGTAATTTCACTTTGCAACAACTACAATGAAGTGCACTGCTCTTCAAACTCAGGCAACAGAAATGACCCTTGCTATGTCAGAAGGCGTGGCAGCCACTCCCTCCCGGGGTGGAGTATGACAGAAGAAACTGGAAGAGCTTCCTGTGACATGCGACAGGGGACATGGGAGCTGGGTTTCCATCAAGGATGACATCACTTGGTGGAGAAGGGCAGGGAGAATTCTGGGAAGAGGAACAAACCACTGTGAAGAGCGCGTGGCCCAGTGAAGCCAAATGTCTAGAGTGGGCAGGAAAAGTCCGGAATAGTGACATGGCAGAAGCTTTCTGAGGAACTGATCATCTGAATGGAGAAGGGGAGAAGTGAGTGGAAAGATCATCAGGTTGATTTGAGAAGGATGTCATGGCCAGAATATGCATCTTGGTTCCTCAGACAGGTGACATAGCCAGGTCCACTGAATTCCATCCCATATGCAGAGCAACCCACTGTGCATTGTGCAGGGCTCTGGGGGGAAACCTGGGCATGGGATACTCTCATAGTGCCCAGCTCTGCTCCCTAAACCTCTGATAGCTGGATTCCTAGATCTCCAGTAGTCCTGTTTCTGGCCTAGAATTATGTCAACTTTCCTTTTAAATACGCAGAATAAGTAGGTACAAGCAGGCACTCAAGTAAGTGGACACAAGTAGGCACTTAAATATTTGCTAACTTGAATTCACTTCTTTTTTTTTTTTTTTGAGACAAGGTCTCGCTTTGTAGTTCAGGCTGGCCCTGAGCTCACTATGTAGCCCAGGGAAGCCTCAAACTCAGCAATCCTCCTGTCTCTGCCTCTCGAGGGCTGGGGTTACAGGCATGAGCCACCATGCCCGGCACTGTGGTATGTGGTATTGATTGCTGGTGGGTGTGAGTCACCACGCCCAGCATTCTATGTGGTCACCGGGATCGAACTCAGGACCTTGTGCTTGCGAGGCAGGCGCCAGAACCACTGAACTAAATCTCCGGCCCTTGAATTCACTTCTTACACTACCCTTTCAGTGAAAGCAAATTCCGGTTCCATGTTCCACACGTGTGCTGATGTAACACCACATTCAGGCATGCTGCTCTGTTGAAACTGTTGGAACTGTGTAAGAGTCTTTAATCTTAGAGGGACTATATAATTTTTCTCTACTGGATTTGCCTGTTAATAATTATAGAAGTTAGCACTTATTAGTGAGCTACTGTGAGCCAGGCAGTGTCCTTGGGATTTTACATACATGATCACATTTCATCCTCACAGCCACTCTCTTGGCAGGTGACAAAACTGACCTTGGAGACCTTAAGTGAATTGCCTAAGGTGCTTAAGTGGCAAAGCCAGGCCTTGTGCACGGATTTGTCTTAGTTCTTTCCAAAATTGTGCCTTTCAGATATCAGATGGGGTGTGGGTTAGTGTCCCCCAAAAATGTGTGCTAAAGCCTTGGTCCCCAAAACCTGGCAATACTGGGATACGGTAGGATGTCACTGGGAATGTGTCCTTGAAGGGGTTATTCAGATCCTGGCTGCTGTCTTTCTCTTTGCTTTCTGGTCACCATGAGGCGAGCAGTTTCTGCCACCACATGTTTCCATCAGGACAGGCACCAGAGCAAGAGCCAAGTGACCATGGACTGAAACTTCTAGGGCCACAAGCCACAAAACCTCTCCTCATTCGTTCGTTGTCTCAGGTACTTCATCCCACTGTGGATGTCCTGATACCCCAGCTTGTAGTTTCTTAGAAGAGAAGAGATTAGGTGACCACCACCCAGTGAGGTCCCTGGCAGGATGTGACCTGCTTCGCGGCTGCAGTGGGTGCCCTGAGAGATGGCATTGAGGCCTCCAGCCCACTATTCTGGTCCTGAAGTGCCAGGAGGCTTGGAGAGCGGCAGGATGCAGGAAAGGGAAGAGCTTGCATAGAGTGTCGTCTTCCAAGGAAGCCCAAAGCCACTTCTGCAAATTCCTTATTGTGGGCTGGCAACACAAGAATGTATTAAGAGATTTTTTCCTCTGGAAAAAGAGGATCCTCGGCCTCAAGAGGCAGCAACTTGAGAACCTTTCTCAACCCCACCCCCAGGGGACCACAGAGGCCCACAGTTTACAGCCACCAGAGCGCATGCCCAACCAGATCTACCAGGGATTATTTTTCTTAGCATTTTCTTGGGTGAGCGCCAAGTCTCACATTATCAGAGGGCTATTATGTTGCATAAAGAAACAAGAGAAGTGAGTCTCTGCTGGGACTGGCTTGTGTAAGGCTGCTGTGGCCTCCCTCGACTCCTCAGACTACAGGCAGGAATCAAGGACAGTCTTTCCAGCCAGCCATGCAGCCAGTTATCTGCTAGGTCCAGACACTGTTCTTAGACCTGGGGAACAAAAGATGAAAAATAGTTCCTATATTCAGGCATGAGGGGGAGTTGTGAGGAGACTGAAAATATAAACCCAAAGTGCCCAGTCCTCACCAGCCTATGGATATAAGTGGGGCCCACTCATGCATGTACTTCCCTCGGTGACTTTTAATTCCTCAAATACTGCAATGTATTCTTTAACTACTTAAAAAAGATTCCAAGGAATGTCTGACATACATTCATGAACCATACATCCATGTTTTAAATAACACTTGCCCTCACCCCCTAAATTTTGTTGATTTTCCCTCATCTGTTCTTATAACTGCATAAGGGAGCCTCACATGCCCAGAAATGACAAAGGCCTGTTTCCTCCCAAGATAGAAGTCTCCTAAGTCCTGGCGGTTCTAATGAGATGACCACTAGACCGCAAAGCGCTCTATACATCCCCTTCCTTGCTTGAGGTGGCCTCGACCCCACTTCTGGCCCTTTGCCTGGTCTCCATGTGCAGTTTGGAAGTTTTGCAAGTGTGTGTGGGAAAGCTGGGCTCCCTACACCTCTGGGGCCCCAGTTGCTAATACTGAATTCCAGGCTACGGAAGACAGAATGCTCTTCCTGACCGTTTTCTTTGGAGTTTGTCTCCAGTGTCACTTGAGCCTAGAGTCACAATTATCTGCAAATCACCTGTGACCAGGACTCACATTTAAAGGCATCTGGCAGAGTATAAACATCTCCAATGTCTTCCTGTTGCCTGTCTCTTTCTCCCTCTTCCAATCCCACATTTACTGCTCCCCTCAAAAATTTTGATTTACCATGCCAAACTTGGACGCACAAGGGCCTGAGTTCGATCTCTGGTACTGAAAGAAAAAAAAAAAGTCCTCGCACATCAGCTCAGCCAAATACAATCCCAGAAGGCACCCAGCCCCGTGGTCCTGATCTAGTCTGGGCTCAGCGACAAGACTCCTCTACGGAAGTTAACAACAGCGGGGCATGGCGACACACCAGAACTGAGGCTCAAGCAATGGACAGGGAAGGCGGAAGGGAGATCATAGGGACGAATGATGTTCCGGATAGAAAGAACAGCTTCAGCAGGCAGGCAGAGGCACCCGCTTGGTGTGCAAGGCCAAGAGGGAGACAGGAGGCTGTAGATGCAAATGAGCTCTAGAAAGTATGACAGTTTTTGTAGAATGGGGAGTTTCCAAAGGGAATTTGGTGTAGGCACGTAATGAGGGGAAGGAATAAATATGATTTTGAAAGAAAATAAAAGAGCATGTATATGGGGGTGGGGAGGTATGGGTGGGTAGGGATGTGGGTAAAAATGAGAATTAACTTGTGTCATATACTGGTACAAATTCCCCAATGTTGTGTGTGATTGTGAGATGTATACAAAATGTACCAATAAAGAATTCAATTTTTAAAAATTGCTACAAGTGTAAAAAAAAAAAAAAAAGGGAGACAGCAGAACCGAGGCGCCCAATGAAGACAGCTTCACGGAGTCTACTTCGTATCGGAGGGTGATGGGCAGCCAGCCCAAGTGTCTAACAGACAGGGAGACAGTCCGCACTGAGCGTCAGGGACACTCTCCTGGCCACACAGAATGAATCTGAAGAGTGCCGGAGAAGAGGAAGAGATCTTCTAGAGGCTGCTGGGTGCCGGGTGAGAGACTGACGAAGACCAGAGGCAAAGGGTAGAAGAGGAGGACGGGTGGGGGAGGGGCGGGCAATTTCAGAAGCAGAGGGGCGAGGATGCGCCTGGGCTGCCAGCTTGGGCGACCACATGCCTTGAGGCTACCGACTGACACAAATAACACCGAAGGGAGACTTGGACGGTGGGAGGGTCCTTCCTGAAGGTGTCTAGATCCATCTTTGGGGGGACGACAGGCCAACCAGGAAGGATGGATGTGAAGCTCAAGGGATGCTGGAGCGACAAACATGGTGTAGGGCGACCATGAGAGGGGCCTCCTGCTTGTAGGTGGGTGATACTAGAGAGCATCTCCATTCGAAGAGAAAAGACAAGAATGATGAGGGCAGAGCTTTGTGGGACTTGGGCCCGAACAAGCAGCCAGACAATAAAGGTAACAAAGGAGACTGGGGAAAGGCGGAATGAATACCCGTGAGTCAGGCAAAGCCCAAGCAGAGGCGGGCATGAGAACACGTGGCTGACAGCCCAGGTGAGTCACTGGGCATGACTAGCAGATTGCAGTGGGAGAGACAGTGGTAACGAAGCGACGGACAGAAAAGCTTGGAGCGAGAGGGCCCCGTGGAAGGAGAGCAACCTGAAGCGGGCTGCCGGGCTGAACGGAGGGAAGCAGTGGGCAGCGAGAGGTTAGGTGGGCGTCCTGGAGCAGCCGGGGCGAAGGGCACCGAGCACAGGTGAGACCTGACCTGGGCGGCGGCAGCTTCGGAGACCAGCGGAGCAAACGGGGAGGGGGGGGCTTCGCGCCCAAGAGGCTGCTCCGCAGGAGGCAGGAAGTGCACTGACAGATCGCGTGGAGCGGAAAAGGCACTGACTGCTTTGGGGGGTGGGCAGCAGAGCCCCGCAGAGTTCTGCTCTGCCGGTTTCCTGTCCCTGCAGCTTTGGTGCAAAAGAATTTGCCCCAGCAGAAAACCAACCAACCAACCAACCCACACACACATAATTCATCTGTGAACCTTCTCTGTTTCGTTTTCTCCAAAAGGCAAGTGTCTTGGAAACCTGAGTATATGGCGCCATTACCATATATTCAGAGTCCAGAGTGCTAACCATTACACCATGGAACCACTACACGTTACCATATATTCAAATGCCAGTGCTTCGATGGAAGGTCTACGACTGCCCATAAATAATAGTACTGAAGGGGCTCTGCAAGGCCTTCTCTGCCTTCTGTCTGACCTCCTGAGGCCACAATCAGCCAAAGCCTGTTGGCAGGACAGCTGCATGGGACGAGACCACCCAAAGGCCATCTTTCCATAGCCTGGCTGGATCCACTGTCATAAAAGGCAGCAACAGCAACGGTTCCAGAAATGTGAGCTGAAGCGGGCAGAGAAGGCATTTGGGGTTGAAGAGTAGAAACTGTAGCAGTCCGATTCGTCCCCAACGCAGAACACAGTGGCAGGAGACTGCGGCGAGTCCAGGCCTTCTGTCACCGTGAGGGCCAGTCTTTGCTCCCTTCTAGCAGCTGGAGCCCGTCCCTGTGGGTCAGTCTCCCAAGTGAGTGCTTCACCGGTGGGCAGACCCAGCACAGCCTGGGCGGGGCCTCTTCCGGGTATTATCTGCCCAACCCCGTCCACGGTCGCATGGCCGATTCTCAGCACCTCCCACTGTCTGACCCTGGCTTCCGCACTCAGGAGTGGGGACAGCCCATCAGCTGGCTCCCTCATCCTGTGGGTCTGATCACCTGCCTGTCAATGAGGCTGCTCTGTCCCCAGTGACCTCACCCTCACTGAATGCGCTCCTTGAGGACACAAAAGGTGACGGAGTCACACTGATCTCCCCAGCGCCTGATGTAAGAAGTGCACAGGCGGCTGGCTACCAGCATGTGCCGGAGTCTGCCAGATGACCCCGCCCACCATCACCCCACTGACCATCACCTGTTAGGAACATGTTTTGGGAGAAATAATTGGAAGGTCAAAAGTGATCAGGCCTTCCTGGTGCAGACAGACTCTGGACTCAACTTGCCTTTACCTCTGCTAACAACAAGACTCCTGTGATCCCACATGCTGTGATGCTTCAAGGCAAACTACTCCATTGCCAGCATCTGCCCTGCCCAGCGGAATCTTCATCTGCATGTCTCTAGGACTATGGGAGGTGTCTGCCCTGCCCACCGGGTCTGTTACATTCTGTTACTCTAGAGGTGCTGAATAAAAGGTGTGGTGGGCTGGGGCCTGGGTCTTTTGCTACCCAGAGTAGCATGGATCAGGCTCAAACTTAGCCTCTCTGAACTTCATCTCTGCCTACTTATTATTTCGCCGTGTGCCATCGACTCACAGGAGACTAGAGTCTAATGTAAAAATTCTGGTTACGTTCCCTTTCCCTGGTTCCCACAATCACTCCCAGCCAGCTGGCTCTAGTTTTGATATTGGGGCTTAGGAGTGCCAGTCAGGTCAGGAAGGTCATTGAAGGGACTGATCTGAAAACTGCATTTCCTTTGATGCCAGAGTTGGAGACATGTTACCAAGCTGTTCATGGAAGACCCTGCTACACTCAGAGAGGGTGGCTGGTGGGCAGCCTTATCTGTCACCTCCCTTAGGGTCTCCCTCTGCTTGGTCATTTCAATTCAGTGCAAGCTATGTCAACAGGCAATACTGATCTGATGCCCAGGTGTCCAGCTGGGGACTGAAGCTTTACAGGTTTGGAACATAGTTTGATTTCTTCTACCCAATCTGGCTTCCACTTATTTCTTTTCTCAAGTATGGTTTAAAGCTAAACTAGTAACGTATTGTGATTTTATATAATATTTGGTCTTTTCTCTTTTTTAAAAATTTTTTGAGACAGGGGTGTCGCTTTGTAGTTTAGGCTGGCCCTGAACTCACTATGTAGCCCAGGCTGGCCTTGAACTCATGGCAATCCTCCTGAAAGAATAGGAGCAAGATATTTTCTAAGGCTCTTCTATGTTCAGTGGTTTAACAATTCAAGTTGACTGTTAAAATGTTAGTAAACTAAATTTGGTAGAGCATATAAAAGGTGATGCACCATTACTAAGCTGGGTTTAATACTAGAAATGTGAGGTTGTTTTATCACCTGTTCACCATGTCCACAAGTTATCATGATGTCTATTTTATTCTACAACTGTCTTTTCCAGTCTGACAAGCTAATAGTGGAAACTGTTTAATACCAGGCCACTTAGAGACGCAGAAGTTTGACAAAAGATGGTAGGTGCGTCGCCTATGTTCACATGCTTCTTTCCCGCAGCCACAACGGGCATCACCAAGTGACTGGATGGCATTCTTTTCTGCTGTGCTCCTCTTATCTCCCAAATTTAACAGATACCAGTTTTCAGCTGATTTGCAATAAAACCTCTGATATAATTTGGTTGTGGTATCTGATGTGGGCTGTGAATGACAACGTGGAACTGATTTTCATCAGAATGATGGAAGCAGTAATTCAGAAGATTAATCCATCATAAATAATTACTATTATGAGACTGCAAAATAATAGCAATGACAACAAAAATAGTAATGCATCAATGCTAGGATTGCCTATGTCCCGGTTTCTTACAGAAGAAAACTTAAGTGTAACCTGAATTTTTTAAGTTTTTGCCACCGACAGCACTCCTGACTAACCTGAGACTGACACTGAAAGACTAAAGACAGGCGAGAGCAGACAGAACTTTGCAAGGAGAGGGCCCTGTGATCACAGCAAGAGAGCGGATAGAGCTTAGGCTGAGCAAGAAGTGCTTGAGGCAAGAGTGCAGAGGAAGCAGGGAAGGGCAAGCTGTTGTTCCGACCAACCTCGAGCTTCAGAGACTGTTTCAAAATTTGCTCCTGGGGGAGGGGGGTGACAAAGACTCACTCTGGTTGTCAGGCAGTGCTAGCAGGGTCAGATTTTTGCCTTTCTAGCTGCTAAGAAGAGCACACTTGGAAGCAGACTAGAGACACTGAGACCAGCCAGTATTACGGTAAACATCTTCTGGGCCGCGGAGTTGGAGTAGCAAAGACAGAAGGAAATTAACACATCCCCAGGATGAAGCAAAGTTGGTGGTTGGTGCAAAACTTAGCTAAGGAGAGGGAACATGCAAAAACTTTATCCAATTTCTAGTTTACCCCGAGAGAGGACGGGGTCTTTACTAAGGGGACACAGGAGAAGGCTGGGGGAGAGGTGTATGGATACAAGAGGCAATTTTTCCAGCTGTCTCTTCCAGAGTTAAGCTCACTACTTAATGAAGGATGAAGGGCACTATACCAAAGTGCTAGGACCTTCATCCTGGGTAGAAAAGCAGGTTTTGCAGGCAAAGATAATTTGCCTTCTGGATATTGGTGAGCTGAACAATGGTGGACTCAAAACTCTGGTGACAGCTGCAAACGAGCAGGACTGAGTCTCACGTAATAGCAATATCCCCACAGTGCGCTGACAAGGAAAGTATCACTAAACCGGAAGCAAAAAGGCATTGTTGTTATTGTTAAGAACAGTCAGAAGGCTTTATTCCACCACGATTAGGGGCCGAAACTGCCAAGAGGTGTGTGAGTTGTGCAGCCATGGGAGATCAGGCAGCAAGGGGCTTCCTACAGAAGTGCGCAGGGCTATGGCACAAAGAAGGCTGCAACTACAAGGACAAACGCTGCAGGGTAACGGAGGGAGCAGTCACCAGGGCTATGGGCCACACACAGCCCACAGAGAGGTCCTGGTACTTAGGAGGCAACCACTATCACCCAGAGCCAGGAAGAGTGATTTCATAAGTAAATGTCCGAATTTCATCTCTGGTTCTCTACTCCAGCCATGGCCAGCTGCAAGAGGGCAGAGGATCTCCAATGTGTCATCCACAAAGGTCGTCTTGCTGTGGCCACACGAAGAGTGCAGAGAGGAGAGTGTGGAGGCACAGAGAGAACGTGTAACATAGGCAAGGAGACTGGCTGGGGAATGAAAGTAGGGACCGAAACTCAACTGGAATCACTAGAAGTTCTAGCCAAGAGAAGACAGGTAAAAAGGTAACCAGATCTTGTGAATGTGTTAGTTTGAACTGCAGAGGGGAGGTAGGGAGCAATTTGAGCCTAGAGAAAACTCTGGCAACTTGACTGGAAACAGTCCATTCTCCTCTGAAAATGAGAAAGCCGTGTGAATACAAGAAGCAGAAAGCCCGAATCCAGAGCTAAGAACCTGTGACTTCACATCTAAGCTCATCCACTCTGCACATTCTAGCTGTAGATGGAAACACTTCTGGTGAAGATTTTAGATTCTAAGGAAGCAGCTTAGTTCAGATTGGCTCCCAAGCAGACTTTCAATGTCTCAGTAGGTCGGATGATTCCCCCCTCCACTCCAATTCACTGATTTTGCTTCTCGACTTTAAAACTTTTATTAATTATAAGGCACTGCTTGTCCTGTTGTCTTAAGTACTGAGGACTACAGAACTCGTGGAATGTGAAATACTGTTAGGAATTTGGTCATACAGTTAGAAAAAGCTGAGTTTTGCAGTTCAGGTGTCTTAATTTTAGCCAGAACCAAGGGAAGGGAAATTCCCAAAACGTTCTTGAAACACAAATGGGTCCCAAGTCAATATTATAAATCTGTCATCCTCTGAAGGGAAGACAGGTTGCTTCAAAAATCAATTGAAACTGGGCGTGGTGGCTCACGCCTATAATCCCAGCACTCGGGAGGCAGACAGTAGAATTGCTGAGTTCGAGGCTTGCCTGGGCTACATAGTTAGCTCAGGGCCAGCCTGAACTACAAAGCGAGACTCTGTCTCAAAAAAAAAAAAAAAAAAAAAAAAAAAATCAGCTGAAAATGGGAAGGAGGGTATATTGTATCAAGATGTGACTAACAAAAATATCCACTGTGGGTGACTCGCAAATTGGCCATCTTTCATCAATCTCTGTGTCTGTCCTTGGGTGGGAAAGTTTTGAAAGATCTTCACTCTGTCCTAGTAAGAAAGAACTGTTGGCTAGAGCAAAGCACCGTAGTGGACAAGAGCATGCAATTAAAATGATACTAATCACTGCAAGAATATAGTTTTTAAACATAATAATTTTAAAATAGTATTTTAAAATATGTCCTACATATTTTATATTCATTTTAAAATTTAATCCTTACAGTCACCCTTGCAGCTGGGAATTTCAGATGCGGAAGCTGAGGCTGAGGTTCAATGACCTGCTCTGGTCCGCACAGTTCGCAAGTAGCTTTCGTGGGGCAAACGGAGGCCTTTTCCATTCTATCACTGTGCTTGTCTGGAAGAGTTTTGTTATTTTTAAATTCTGGAAGTGACTAGGTCCTTTTTCTCTGCAGCAGTCATGGAACATAACATTAGACATGCAGATATGGCTCAGTCATTTACAAAAACAATAGGACGTTTGTACCAAAACTGCAGTGGAATTTGCTGAAATATGCTTAAAAACTGAAATTCTGCGTATTGCTGTTGTCTTTTTTTTTTTTAATGGGGGGGGCGGTGGAACTGTTTCCTCAAGAGTAGCAAAGACATTCTTGAAAAGGTCTGGGTGGTTCTTGATCTCCCTGACAGCATCATTTACAAACCCTGTAAATACAAACGCCTGGTCTCTCCCAGTTTTCTGGGATAACAGACCCCTGGACGGGGCTCATACTCCTGAAATGATACTGCTGCTTAGGGCAGGGAGTCAAATCTGGATCATCAGAATCACTGGGAGAGAATTTTTAAAATTCAGTTCCCATGGGCCAGGGATTTAGCTCAGTGGTTCTGGCACCTGCCTCACAAGTGAATAATTCCAACTTCAATCCCCAGTGCAGGAAAAAAAAAATTCAGTTCCTTGGGCCTAACTTCTTAGAAACTATGGAGTTAGTCTGGGGAACATCCACATTTTAAAAGTTACCTTTAAGCCAGGTGTGGTGTCACATGCCTGAAATCCCAGAAAAAAGGGGAAGCCAAGGCAGAATTTTTAATTCACTCCGGTATACACAGCAAGACCCCGTCTCAAAACCCAAAACAAAAAATTCAAGACCAAACAAAAGCAGCACAAAAGCACAAAAGCTGCCCTACAATTCTGATCAATGTTCGCTACAGGACCCTGGCCGGGGTGTTGGCTGGAATGCACTCTGGGTGAGTCGTCCAACACAAAGTAATCTGCATCATCTAGAGAGGTGGCTTTTTTAGCTTTATGACCAGATTCAACTGAGCTCTGCTGTGAAGAATGTGAGCTTTAAAAAGAAGCAAACCGGGCATGGTGGCTCACACCTATAATCCCAGCATTCGGGAAGGCAGAGACAAGAGGATTGCTGAGTTCGAGGCTGGCCTGGGCTACATAGTCAGCTGAGCGAGACCCTGCCTCCAAAAAAACAAAAAACAATAGGGGGCTGGAGATTTAGCTCAGAGGTTCCGGTGCCTGCTTCACAAGCGCAAGGTCCTGGATTCGATCCCAGTAACCACATACAACAATGCTGGGTGTGGTGACTCACGCCCACCAGCAATCAGCACCACATACCACAGTGCTGGGTGTGGTGGCTCACGCCTGTAATCCCAGCACTCAGGAGGCAGAGACAGGAGGATTGCTGAGTTCAAGGCTTGCCTAGGCTACAGAGTGAGCTCAGGGCCAGCCTGAACTACAAAGCAAGACTCTGTCTCAAAAAAAAAATAAATAAATAAAAATAAAAATAAAAAGAAGCAAGTCTGACAAGTTCTTCCTACTTTGCTCCACACTGACATCCCCACTTTTTGCACAATGTTCATTTCCTAGTTACACATGAAAGAAAATAATCTATAGTTACACAAGGGCCAGTGATGAAAACTGCCATCAGGTAGGGCAATTGGCACAGGATCCTACGCCTGCCACGCTGCACTCACTCAATATCAGTACTATGTACCTTCCAGCCGAGACGTTCACCTACACACGACCACTTTTTGTTTCAAGTGGTACTTTGCTGAGCTCCCCCCGGTTCCACGGATGCACTACCTGGACCTTCCAGGGTCCTGAGGAGGGATTCTACAGACTGGAGATCCTCCCACTTCGTGTGCATCAGAATCCCATTCAAACAGAGAGCTGGGTCCTGTCTCGGAGTTTCTGACTCAGTAGGTTTGAGGAGTTCCAAATTTACATTTTTGAGTTCCCATGACATGTCCACACTGATCTTGCTGGTCTGAAGATCACTTTCATAATCATAGAAAAATAAAAATACAAACATTTGTTTAAACACTTGGTATGGTTTGTGTTCTCAAAAAGTTGAGTGGCACTATGCTAGTTTTTCCTTTCCTTCGAATTGGTCAGTTCATTAAAACACAAAATCTGTTCATACTTGACCAGGAATGCTTTGGCTGGGACAATTTTAGCTCTTGAGGGCCATTCATTAACATACAGCTAACTGTGAAAGCATGCGCTCCCCTCAGGTGTCCTGTGCTACTTCCCTGGTCTCATCTTTCCTCAGCCAACTATCTTTCAGCACCCACAAGGACTTTCTCACCACTCTCTACTGCTTCTGTACATCTCTTCCAGTGAGAGCTTCTGCATGCCAACATTCCTTTGATCAGATATAAAACCACAACTCCAAGGACCTAGGCTGATGAGAGCTCTTTCCTGAAAAATCCTTAAAGGAAGACAGTGGGTCTTACTCAGATCTGGACCACTGAGCTTAAAGTTTGATGATAAAGGGGACCAGGGATTTAGCTCAGTGATTCTGGTGTCTCCCTGGCAAGCACAAGGTCCCTGGTTCAATCCTCGGTAACCACATACCACAGTGCTGGGCATGGTGGCTCCGGGCATGGTGGGTCACACCTGTCACCCCAGCACTCAGGAGGCAGAGACAGGAGGATTGCTGTTGAGTTTGAGGCTAGCCATGGCTCCATAGTGAGTTCAGGGTCAGCCATTGAGATCCTGTCTCAAAAAACTAAAAAGAAGAGAAAGTTTGATAATAAAGATAACTGTAATATAAAATTAGTGCCTAAGATGTAAGAGGCACTCGGTATTAGTCGAGTAGATGAAAGCTAAGTTTTACAAGTGAAAAATAAAGACATTTAGTACTATCATACTCTAACAGTCCAGAAATAACTTCTATTCCTATAGTTAATTAGTTCTAGGACCCTCTTATGTGCACCAAGATCCTCTGATATTCAAGCCCTTTATGTATATAAAATGTAGTGTTTCTACATAACCTCACACATCACCCTATTTCAAATCTGCTCATTATTTATAATACCTACTATGATCTAAATACTGTGCAAATAGCCATGCACCACATAACATTTCAGTCAATGATATATAACAATATTTCAGCCAATGTATGTAAGGCCTAAGTCTATTATAAATATCTAGGTTTGTCTTAGCACACACTCATTTTCATACACAATCGCTTAAGGACCTATTTCTCCATACATATTATTAAATGATGCAAAAGTATAGTTGTAAGGCCAGAGATGTAGTTCAGTGGTGCTGCGGCCTGCCTGGCAAGTACAAGGTCCTGAGTTCAATCCTGGTACCAGGAAAAAAAACAAAACCATAGTTGGTTGTACTATTTACGCAATTATGACAAGGAAGAAGTCTTATGTGTTGAGCAAAGATGCAAATTTTACTTCAGGTATTTTTGGTGAATCATTACTTGAATCTCTGGATACAGATATGGAAGATTACCTAAAGTTGGAGCCAGAGATTTACCTCACTGATTCCAGTGTCTGCCTAGCAAGCACAAAGTCCCTGGTTCCATCCCCGGTAACCACACCTCATGGTGTGTGGGCATGGTGTCTCACACCTGTAATCTCCTCAGTCAGGAGGCAGAGGCAGGAGGATTGCTGAGTTCGAGGCTTGCCTGGGATACACAGTGAGCTCAGGGCCAGCCTGAACTACAAAGTGAGACCCTGTCTCAAAAAAAAAAAAAAAAAAAAAGATTACCTAAAGTTACACAGAACAAAGTTGTGAGCTTTGTACCCAGACTGAATTCTGCCACTAGAAATGGAATGTAGGGTAAGTTATTAACATCACATACCTTAGTTACTACCCTTATAAAAAAAATGAGGCTCCTGTAGGACATAAAAAGGTTTTACATGTAAAATGTTTACAGTAGTACCTGGTACTTGGTAAGCACTCACAAATCTTAACTACTGTTCTACAATGAAAAAGGTACAACACTGGTTTTGTTCTCAACAAACTAAGGACTGACTGAGAGAAAAGAAAGCAGAGAATTAAGTATTAACTATCAATTAAATACTGATGAAATAATGTATCTGGCTTTGTGAAATAGAACTAATATTAATCTGTAACCTTTTGTGCAGGTGCTTCTTTTTGAGGCAGCTACAGAATCTAGGTTGAGTCATATACTATCTTAATATGTCAAAGATATATGGGCATGTTTATATGGTCCAACCCAACACTCTCTACTTCACCCTGCTCCATACACTTACACGAGAGAGAAAAAGAATTAGGTTTCCCGTTCCATAGAGGATAATAAAGTAATTCTGCTGCCAGGCCATCTCTGAAAGACTACCTAATTCAATCTTGGGAAATTTTAACATAAAAACTAAGTTGATTTCTAGAAAAAAAATCTTATTTTAAAAAGAATAACTAGGAATGCTTACATATTTTAATGAATGTAGAAACATCTTGATCGACTTTCCCCTCTTCATATTCAACTATGGATCTTATAGTCTACTCTCTGGCCAAATACAAAAAACAATTACAGCCTTACTCCTCTGAATTAAAGTCCACAGTAAAGACATTAAATCCATACCACTTTGACTTTTTTCTAAGAAAATGCATTCTAGTCAATTTGCAAAGGAGGATATCACACAGTGTTATTCAAACTTTTCTACACGGAAAAAAAAAATCTAAGGAATTAACAGTTTTGCACAATTACACTTAACTGACAAAGATAATTTGCTTAAGGAACCTCAAGGATGGCAGAGATGTTTGGTGATAGGACCACCGTAATAAAAGATAATCTTATTCTACACTAGAAAATGCTTTCAGAGAAAACGATTAATTCACCTAAGACAGTATTTCATACATCTTCTATCACAGATTACTAGTATAATTGAACCCATTTCTTTTATTAAGTTATCCCTTTCTCTCTCCAACAAAGAAAAAGTTCTCAAAGCAGAGCAAGCCAGTGGACATGGTTTCAAGATGGAAGAAGCTCCAGAAAGGTGCTTCTTGGGAGAACTTTTATACTGACCCTCTACGGACTTAGAAGACCTTCTGTACTCAACCTCACTTATCCCCAGGTAAGAGGGACCTCTGCCTCCTGAGACTCAATTTTTACTACTAGTAATTCCTTATATAGAGTCAGATCAATTACTATAAATGTACCTATAAATTATAATAAAGAAGATCATTCAATGTAGAGAAGAACAGCTGGAGCTTAATGCCAACCTGACAGACTCCTGGTTGTTTTTTTTTTTAAAAAAAAGAGAAAATCCACTCCATTGTAGCTAATACATAAAACTAACACTTTAACATGAACGCTGAACAAAAAGTATTCACGGTATCTGTACTCTTTTACTAAAATGCTGTAAGCAACCTGACTTAAATAAAATTAAGATATAAGAATGAATGAGATGCTGGGTGTGGTGGCTCACGCCTGTAATCCCAGAACTCAGGAGGCAGAGGCAGGAGGATTTCTGTGAGTTCAAAGCTTGCCTGGGCTACACAGTGAGTTCAGGGCCAGCCTGAACTACAAAGTGAAATCTTGTCTCAAGAAAAAAAAAAAAGAATGAATGAGGACACCTAAAGATGACAAGAGGTTTAAAGACTGCTTCCTATGATTCTAGCCATACTGTCTCACGGACAAATTTCATAACATAAAAATATAGTAAGTACTATCATGGAAATATAGGGATAATTTATTACTTTTTGGTATTCAAACAAAGGCACCCAATACTGCTTCTATCTACTGCTTATAAAGGAATACCAGTTCACATTTAAAAATTTTTAAAAATCTGAAATAAGTTCCTTGAAACACAAAAAAAGGGGAAAAAATGAGATCTTTTCCCTCCCTCCTTCCAAGCTTTATCACAGAGATTCAAAAAATATTCTATGGCATCCTGAAGTAAAAAAGCAAAACAAAACCAACAACAATAACAACAACAACAAAACTCAGACCATAATATCTCCTCCACATTGAGTTTAGGACAGACTAGTGTTGCTAAGTAAATTTAAATACGGTCACAATGACATCACAATTTACAAATACATATACCAGAGCTAAGAGTGAAAGGGGACAGCACCCAAACAGTTTTATCAAGTGAGTTAAATGAAATGTATTTATTTTATAGGCAGTCCAGGTAAATAATGAGTTTGTGGGGAAAACACAAAACTATAAACATTGTCTAGCACATGACACAAACAGTGGATTTCCAAAATCTTTCAATGTGAATTAAATCCAAAATCTAGATGGCATGGATTATCAGTCTATACACTCATTATATCGACTTTAGAACTTTATTCTGCACCTTTCTTTCACAACAGAATTCCAAACAAATAAAATTAATGCAGTGGCCTCAGCACTCAACAGTTAACATCTCTTTAAATTCTAAGGACAAGAGAACAGTTCGAAAAACAAACTCTTTCTGCGTACTTCACAGGCCTGCGTAAGTTGTGCCCTGATTCTTTTGTAAAACACAAACTGATCCGATTCTAGGTATTTAGCAGGAGTATAAAATCATACAAATGTTAGCATTATTCCAACACTTTTATGGAAGTGTACTTGGAGAGGTGGAGCACTTAGTGTACGTTATACAGACCACCATAAGCCAGAGGCGTCATCATTTATCCTGCTTTCACATACTCTCGTGGTCTCTCACACCTCATACATGGCATGGTCCTAAACCACAGACATTAGTATCATTCCAAAGAATATATAGGTATTTACATAAATATTTCTTTTAAAATAATGTTTAAAAGTTTTACTACAGAAAAATCTAGCTTCAACATGGAAGCATTTTTCCTTAAGATTATACACCTGCATGTAAGAAGGTGATTTCCTTTACAGTTAGTTTTTCCACAATAGCAAAATAAACTTCTCATACATGGCATTTAAACTGACAAAGAAAATTAGGATGAAAAATTACATGTAACTTTTTAGGTTGTGAACTGACCTCTTTGAATATATTCCAGATACACTGCTAATGATTTAAATATAGCACAACTTCATTAGAAGAGTGGTATGCTGAATGATCTGCCAAACCAAACTTATGTTAAAATAGTAAACTACGATTTATCGAGTTTTAAATGGGATTATAATGTATCATTAAAATATGCAATTCTCTTGCTATAACTTGTTTCTATAATGCATTTCTTTCTAAAGCAAAACCACATGCAGAAAAAATAAGTGATATCTTCAAACTCATTCAACAGCTTGCTACTTTATGTGGTATGTAAATAAAGTCCTTTATTTAATTTTATACACATTATGCATTATTATATTCTTCTTGAAGGAACTGAACCTTCAATGTCAAAATTAGTATGTGTTTACACACATGAGGATATCTTCTTGATGTTATAACTAGCTGCAAATACATTCTTTCATAATAATGCACTTTCAGATTTCATTTGAAAGACAGTACGAGCCTTTTTAAAGTCCTAAAACAGTATTTATAAAGGGCAGAGAGCACAAAAGTCTCAAGAAATCTTGTTTCAAAACATGAATACAATCTCACAGGATTTTTATTTGATCAAAATTTGGACAAGAAATGTTTTCTCCTCTTTCAAACTCGTTTAGGGTCTTTAATATATAGCTTTCTGATTATAAAAGTAATTGATTACACTTACATAAAAATGATATGTAACAGGAATTTAATCAAAAAAAGTGTGAAATATTTTCATGTTTGATACCCCAAATAACTTAGAGAATGAAGTAAAAATAGTTTCACTACAGTTTTAATAAAACTAAAACCCATTACAACCAATGAAAAAAATCAAACATTTAAGAATCAAGTATCTACCAACTTAGCTAGTATTCTGTTCAAATAAATTCTTTCCATTGCACTGAATATTAGAATTATATGTTAAGGCATTTTTAATTAATATGTTCCAGAATTGCACAGTTATACTGGTCAATGTTCCTATTTCCCTATTTTTGCCTTTATCCTACCCCTTTCTTTCCATGGATCAAAATGTTAAATCATAGTACCAGTGGCTCTTGTAGACAGATTTTAGCTGGATACAACCATGTGTTCACTAGGCTTTATGAGCATGAACATCAAATGTTACATAAAATGTACCATAGTTTACTCTACACACTGATCTCTAAGATGGTTTAATGTCTTGACAAAAGGTGAGATGACTTAAGTACATTTTACATTTTGTGCATTTAGACCACCAAATGCATAGATGTTCTAATGCGAAATTCTGGGCCTTCAGTATCTCATAGTGCTGGACGCTCTGAAGTATGACAGAAACTTGTAACACAGACTAACCACAAAGTACCAGATGTTTCTTGCCATTTGTGACCTTGCAATAAAAATGCGCCATATCAGGATCACAAGGATAGTGTTGAAACCATAGCGTATATTCCGCAACCTGAAAAGCAAATCAAGGACATGCTAGATAATATTTCCTAGAATAAAGTATTTCTGAATGGCAGCTAATTAATGCTGTTTTAAACTATAGTTAAAACTCATTTAATCTGAAACATTTAAAAACCAAAGGCTCTAAAATTAGAAAGTTAGCAAAGTTTAAAATAATGTGACTATATATAACCCAGACAACGGTGCATCAAACAATGCACTACCTCTATTTTAACAAGGAATTCAGCAAAGGTTTTCTGAGACAGTCTATCTGGATTATAAACTTACTCAGGGCCACAGATTTAGCTCGGTAGTTCCAGCACCTGCCTAGCAAGCTCAAGGTCCCTGGTTTAATTCCCAGTAACCACATACCACAATGTCAGGCAACACCCAATAGCAATCAGTACCACACACTACAATGCTAGGCATGGTGGCTCACACCTGCAATCCCAGCACTTGGGAGGTAGAGGCAAGAGGATTGCTGAGTTCAAGGCTTGCCAGGGTTACACAGTGAGCTCAGGGCCAGCCTAAACTACAAAGGGAGACCCTGTCTCAAAAAAAAAAACAACCAACAACAAAAAATTTACTCAGTAAGTACTACTTAGCAATCCTCTGTGCCCAGTAATGGATCACGTATTAAGAATAGTACATAAAACAAATGCCTTAAACTTCCTACTACAGCAGTACCTAAGTTCACAAATTTAATTCTTCACATCCTTATACCTCAGTTTCTGTATCTATTCAACTGGCTGAATGAGGGATTGCATTTAGGACTTTGCACTTGGTGAGTAGGCATGGTGCCACTGAGCTACATCCCTGGCTCCAACTCTACTGCTTTTGAATTTTTTCTAAAATCAGCATACGTTACTTTTACAAAGACACAAAGAAAATTCTGAATTCATTTTACAAAACTAAAATCCTATACTGAGTGACACATAGTTACAACTTTTCTCCTCTTTCAAGGATTGACTAAGGCAAGACAAAATGGCACAACACAAAAACCTATAAAGTAACTTCCTCTCAGTAAAATATAGTATTTCCTTTAGTAATGTTTTCACCTTCTCAATAGTAATTGGAGAAGATAATAGTGATTCTTTAAAACTCAGGATTTACCACAACTTCATGCTAAAGAACATATACATTGATAAAAGACACCATTCCTGTACAATCTTAAACTAAATCAATACTGCTCTAGTTCCAAATCCTAAATAAGCACTTTTCCTAAATATAATAGATTGATAATATACTAATTTATCAGAAACATTTGTGTAATATTTCATAAGACAAGATACACTCAAATTCATGTAAAACTTACTTGTTTAAATGTTTCCTAGCTGCAGGGAGGCCAGACATTTCTTCATTCAAAACATACTTCTTAGTTCCCATGCAATAGTTTTCTATATATTCTGCCCAATGTAACTGTCGTACATCAATATTGAAGGTCTACGTTAACACAAAGAAATTATTTAACTCAGCAAATTTTTCAAAACTTGTCCCAAAAGACAAGATTATAAAAAGTGTACATACAACATTAACTACTGCTACTACCCAAACAGATCTGTGTATTCTTAACTTCTTTATATAGACTTCTAGGTCTTGTCTATCTGCATTCTCTCCTTTCTTTCTGTACATCCAAAATAAAACGTATTTCAAAAGCAAGCTTATGAGTTTAAGAAATAGTTAGTAGGCCATTTGATGAAGATAATAGATAAATCAGAAAAAGTATTTTCATGGCAAAATAAGGGACTATCTACTGCTTAATGCTCCTTAGGATACAAACAAATGACTGAGATTGTGTGTGTGTAGACTGTTCACTACACCATCACTTACCTAAAAATAACAAATTTGAAGAAAAAATGCTACTATAAATTAATCACTAAAATATGAAACTATAACACAACACTAACATGGAGACTTGGTTTAAAAGGCAGTATGACAAGATATGTGTACATGTGGAACTCCACAAGGTTAGACAAAAAGAACAGAACAAGAACAGTATCTTAAAACACAATGCCTGTACATTTTCCCAAATGATGAAATTATCAAGTCACACACAAAATGAAAAAAAGATCAACCATATACACACATATCAAGGGATATGAAAATATATAAGAAAAAGAAAATCTCTTGGATTATCTCCAAGAAAACAAGTATTAGACTACCAGCTGACTTCTCAACAAAGCAATGGAAGCCAAAAGACTGACATGTTTCCCAAGTGCTCAAAGGAAATTACTGCTAACACAGCTAACACACAGTGCACAAAATTATCATACAAGGTAGTTTACATAAAAGTCCATACCAGGGTAAAATAAGGGTGAAATAAAAATGTTTCCAGAAGAATACACGTGGAACAATCTGATATCAGCAGAATATCCACAGTAGACAAAGTATACCATAGGGTATTTTTCAGCACAGGAGAGTGATTCTAGAATGCAGATTGACTCCAGAAAGATAGCAGAAATGAAGAATAGTAAGAGAGTGATTATGCTGGCCACTCATATGACTAGTTATTATGCAGATTGTACCACAGTTTGAATATGACCTTCCAAAAGCAAGAGGAAGAAACTCTATCCCCAGCACAACACGGGGAAGAGCTGAAGCTTGATAGGGAGTGATGAGGTGTTGAAAGCTCCACCATCATATGGATTAAGGTTGATTATAAAAGGGTTATGGTCTCAGAGTAAATCTCTTGCTCTCTGTCCTTCTGCCATGGGACCACATAAAAAGAAGGCTTTCGTGAGATGCCAGCTCCTGAAGACTTCCCAGC
Source organism: Thryonomys swinderianus (assembly GCA_004025085.1). NCBI lineage: Eukaryota > Metazoa > Chordata > Mammalia > Rodentia > Thryonomyidae > Thryonomys > Thryonomys swinderianus. The sequence continues at coordinate 40,361 of PVIC010005366.1, forward strand.
CTCCAGAAGCAAGAGCCAACTTCTGTGTTTCAAATTACCACAGCTGAGGTATTCTGCTGTGCTGGCACAAAAAAGACTAAGGTTGGCTGTGAAAAAAAAATAAAGCCTGTCAGGCTTCGCTTACATACAATTAAAATATGTACCAACAGAAGTAGACAGGCATTGGTTGTCCTTCATTATTTATGAAAGGTGTTAGTATGATTTTATATTAGGTCTTGATAAATTAAGAAAAGCCACTCATCTCTATAGTAACCTACCAAAACAAAAAATAATAAATGCAACTATGATGGAGAAAACATGAAATTATAAAATAAAAATACAAAAATACAACCTTGCCAGGTGTAGTGGCTCACACCTGTAATCGCAGCACTTGGGAAGCAGAGGCAGGAGGTTTGCTGTGAGTTCGAGGCTAGCCTAGGCTACACAGTGAGTTCAGGGCCAGCCTTAACTACAAAGTGAGACCCTATCTCAAAAAAAAACAAAACAAAACAAAAACACAAAAATACAACCTAAAAAGGGCAAAAAGAAAACAATGTATGATGAAAAGTACCAAGAGATTTAAACCACAAATTATCAGTAATTATGCTACGGATTCAGTTTTTCAATAAAAGGTCAAAAATTACTAGACTTGGGTGAAAAAGAAAAAGCAAAACAACCTTATGGTGCTCACAATAAACACAACTGACAGGCTGCAAGAAAACTTAAATAGATCACTTAGATTGTGGCCCAAATATAAAATTAGTGTTAAAAGACTTGAGGACAGAATGATATCAGATGAACAGGAATTCTGAAAGACAATAAGAGAATGATACAGAGGACATATGTGAAGAAACAATGATTAAGTGTTTTTCTGAACTGCTGAAAGACACCAATTTTCAGACTTGGGAAGCGCAACCAGTACAAAGTACATTTTTTTTTTCTTTTTTTTCAAGACAGGGTCTCGCTTTGTAGTTCAGGCTGGCCCTGAGTTCACTATGTAGCCCAGGCAAGACTCAAACTCAGCAATCCTCCTGTCTCTGCCTCCCGAATGCTGGGATTACAGGCGTGAGCCACCACGCCCAGCACTGTGATATGTGGTGTTGATGGCTGGTGGGCGTGAGTCTCCACGCCCAGCATTGTATGTGGTTACTGGGGATGGAACTCAGGACCTTGCACTTGTGAGGCAGGCGCCAGAACCACTGAGCTAACCCTCCAGCCCCAAAGTACATTTTTACCATTGTTATGTTTTAGTATATGTTTGTAGTACATAATGATTACAATCATGGTGAGGAGTTGGTATATTCCATAACACATTTTAATTCTTTTTAAAAATTACAGGTACATTTTTTAGTTGAAATGCAGAACACTAAACATAAAGGTAAAATGTGAAAAGAAGTCAGGAATAGTCTTCTATAAAAAGAAAACAAATCAGTGACTTTTCACCAGCAGCAATATAGACAAAACATGAGAAGAAAGTTATCTTTAATGTGTTGAACTCATGTTATAAAACTTAGAGTCACAATCCAAAGCTAGGAATCAACTACCAACAACCCCAGTCTAAAACATATTCTGGTATTTTGGATATATATCTGGCACACCACAAAACAAAAAGATCATAATGATCTAGGAACAAAGACATTGGTAAATACATAGGTAAATCTAAAACAATGAATGAACAAAACTATTTGTACTTCTGAGGCGTAGAGAACACACATGGTTGGAGGTAGTAATCACTAACAAAAATATTTTAAGGTCCTATCATTAATGAGGATATTGAAACTGCTTAACTTAAGACTGTTAGATATACATGTTTAAATATCTAGGCTAACCTCAAAAAGAACATGTACAAAGAGCTTAAATTTCAAATGAGCAGAGAGCAAAACGCAGAATGACAAGTACAAGTATGAAAAACAATTCTGAACAAATTTTTTTCAAAACTCAAAAAACAGGCAATTGGAGGAGAAACAGAATGACGTTAAGTTCTCTGAATCAACTTGGGAAAAGAAGGTTAACATTTTGATTATATCTTGAAAATGCCTTTGTCAACTGTCAAATACTTTATACATCCTAAGATAAAGCACTTTAACCTCCTCTCCAATAATCATGATTGAAGCTGTACTGAGACCACAAATAACCCAATGACTTTCTTGTTGCATCACGGTAGTGGACAGTATCTATCTCTCGGGTTGCTTAATGGCTCTCTAATTGGTATGCTACTTGTTTTCTAACATAAAACAGATAATACTTGCCTTTTTATCTTCAGGGTTTAGTTGATTCATTAACATATTGACATTATCAGTATTCCAAACCCAAGAATTACTAGTGAAATATTCAAGGAACACCATAGCTTTGTGAAGACGAGTTATTGTTTTCATCATCCTGTATGACAAAAATGGACAGATTCATCTAGTGCCTAGATTAGGAAAAAAAAATCCCATCACATCCAGAGTACCAGCTTTCCCCAATATAGAAATTAGCATTAAAATTAAATTGTAATTTAATACTGAAACAAACCAGCAGGGAATAAGAGTATTTCTGCATCTTAGGAAAGCATTTTATAAATCCAAAGGGGAAAACAAGACAAAACTTCTTTTGGAAGTTGCAGCAAATGAACTTAATACTGTTAAATAGAGTTCTGACATCTTTAATTCTCAACATAAATCCAGTACCTCTAAAGTCAAATTTTATATATAAAGTATTAAGCAAGTGAATGGTTTCAATTCATTTCTCCTTGCTTATTGTTCTTTACGTTTTAGTTCAGCTGCATTTAATAAAGTTTGCTATGAACTCATGGTATGTTATAATCCCAACTCTTCAGCATCCTAGAAGGATGCAGAAATACTCATTGCCATTTAGTCAACTCTACTGAAAAAGATTACCTATATATATCAACAAAACTTTCTTTTTAACATTGATTGGCTCCAATCTTGATTATGTGTATGTGTTGTGAAATCAATGACTGACTCATAATGAAAACTTTTGAAATGCATATTTACTTCTTTCCCCATATTCCCCACCAAAATCCCTATGGTAAAAATAAGTATGTTTGTTAGTTATTAAAAAGGACAAGGACCCATAATCTTTGTATCTGTCATCTTATCACTCATTGTAAGTCATTGATATCGTAACACTAGTCTTAGCAGTAACATCTATATGATAATTACCTATGATAAGCAGGAAAGAAAAGAACTTTTTCAAACACACCAAAAAAATCCCAACTTTTAAAAACAGAAAACAATCTGTGCAGAAATACTTAAAAATAATTCCATTTATATTCCCATAATAAGAACTAGGCTTATGTGTAGTTTATAAAATTCTCAAATTAGGGGCTTTAAAAATAGGAGTTATAGGGGTTGGGAATTTAGTTCAATGGTTTGGTTACCTGCCTTGCAAGACCAAGGTCTCAAGTTTGATCTCTAGTACCAAAAAAGAAAAAAAGGAAGGAAAAAAAAAAAAGCAAAAAAGAAATAGGGGAATATGAGGGAAAGTTACATAAGGAAATAGGAAAATCAAAGTATTATCACTAAGTAACTCTGGCACACATTTAAGTACATTTAAAGGGAAACTTAGAATCTAGAATGCTGAAAGAAACAGGCATAGGCAATACTATGTCTGGAAAAGCTCTTTCATTTAATCAAGTAATTCCAAAATAAAACTTCCATTAAACTGAAGAAAAATTATCAAACATCAAAAGTTCTATCTAGGGCTCTCCTTTAGCTCAGTGGTTCCAGTGCCTGCCTCGCAAGCACAAGGTCCTGAGTTCGATCCTGGTAACCACATACAATGCTGGGTGTGGTGACTCATGCCTGTAATCCCAGCACCCGAGAGGCAGAGGCAGGAGGACCGCTGAGTTCCAGGCTTGCCTGAGCTACATGGTGAGCTGAGGGCCAGCCTGAACTACAAAGTGAGACCCTGTCTCAAAAAAAATAAAAGTTCTATCTAGACAGGAATAGTTTGCCCAGAAAGAACATGGGTGTGGGGACAAAAAGACATGCTATTTTTAGGGGAAAAAAATGGACTAATTTTCTTCCGAAAACGAGACAACAGATTCATAAATCAGTACATGCTATCACAGCTAGTATGGCATATTTGAATCTCATCACACACACACATGCACATACACACACACACACACAGAATTAACATGGCTTTCCAGTATTCTTTCTCCCCCCTCCCCAACTCCTTGGCAATTCTCACCTAATCTGTTTTCACACTGAATCAGAATAACATAACCATAAAGTCAACCCTAATCCTGTCATTTCAAAAATAATTGCTATAAAAAATTGGGAGTGGGGCCAGAGATTTAGCTCAGTGCTTCTGGCACCTGCCTAGCAAGCACAAAGTCCCTGGTTCAATCACTAGTAACCACATACAACAATGTTGGGTGTGGTAGCTCATGCCTGTAATCCCAGCACTCAGGAGGCAGAGGCAGGAGGATTGCTGTGAGTTCGAGCCTTGCCTGGGCTACACAGTGCGTTCAGGGCCAGCCTGAACTACAACGTGACCCTGTCTAAAAAAAAAAAAAAAAAAAAAAATTGGGAGAGGGGCTGAAAGATCAACATATGTGAGTCCAAGGATTTAGCTCAGTGGTCCCAGTGCCTACCTTACAAGCACAAAGTCACGATCCCCATTATAAAACAAAACAAAACCCAACAACAAAAAAACCCCAAATATATATTGTCAGACAACAAATACTACTACGGAAGATAAAAAGAAAATCTCTACATTACTATTCTTTGATTAAACATGACATCGAAAACTGACTACATGCCATGTATGATCTCAGTATTTATCCTTTATTATCACAACCTTCAACATATAACCTATCCCTATCTTTTGGAGTAGGGTAAGATCTTAACAATCATTTAATCTCAGGTTTCCTAACTTCATCTGTAATATATTCCGAGTCAAACAATTCTTTGGGGAAGTGCCTATCTTGAGCATGGTTAAGATTTTTGGCAGCAACATCCATACCCTCTACCTACAAGATGCCAGTACCACCCCCCAACACCAGTTGTGGTAACTAAAAATAGTTATAACATATCCCCAGATGAGAACAACATAGATAAAAAATATCAAGTTCAGATAAGACAAGCTACAGTTATGACAAATAACCACAAACAAGACCACAAACTGTATTTTTTGATGTTATTTACTAAAAGGGACAAAATATTGTATTTCAAAAGCTAGAATAGGGCCAGAGATTTAGCTCAGTGGTTTCGGCACCTGCCTCACAAGCGCAAGGTCCTCTGTTCAATCCCCAGTAACCACATTCAATGCTGGGAGGTGACTCATGCCCACCAGCAATCAATACCACATACCACAGTGCCGGGCGTGGTGGCTCATGCCTGTAATCCCAGCACTCAGGAGGCAGAGACAGGAGGGTTGCTGAGTTCGAGGCTTGCCTGGGCTACAATAGTGAGCTCAGAGCCAGCCTGAACTACAAAGTGAGACTCTATCTCAAAAAAAAAAAAAAAAAAAAAAAAAAAAAAAAAAAAAAAAAAAAAAAAAGCTAGAATAAATAACTTACAGTGCTTCTAAGCAGTATCATATATCCTGACCCCAACAATTAACCAAACACCCGTATGATGTATATTTGAGTTACATTACTTAGAACTGTTAAGATACAAAGCAATTCAGATTATCTAGCTGACAAGGTAAACAGAAGGGACACTTTGAGTGACTGAGTTTACTAGGCATTTTGAGGTCCCCTAGGTATAGTGGAAAGCTTAGTACTCTCGGCTTACTAAATACCCAAAGAAACTAAATAATCACACTTAAGATTTCAGACTTAACATTCATGGAATCGTCTTTTTAAAAAAACTTTTACAGTCCTTATACTCTCCCTAAGGTCAAAGATCATTCCTCCTTTGATTCAGCCTCATACAGGACAAATCTCTTAGGTTTTCACTGGATGCTTCTGATTTAGGGATGATTTTAACTTCCAAAAATGGCTGCAGTAGTACCTGCTATTCTACATGCTTACCTACAATGTCACCTAGATTACCTTCCTCCCAAAAAGAGGAAAGGTAAACTTCAAACTCACGGAATAAGGTGGAAAAGACATGGTATAGCTTCTGCAGCTATGCCAGAAAAGGTGGTGAGTTTTCTGCCTTGATCACCTGGATAATCACCTTGAAGCTTTCAGGCAGGAACCATGTGTGCTATTCACCTGTCCCTGAGGTTGCCATGCTGCAAGGAAGCTCAAACTAGGCCACGTGCACAGACCACACAGAAAGGCTCTCAGGTCCCATGAAGCGAGAAGGAAGCCTGGCCACCCTAGTTCCTGTGTGCTTCCTCCCCTCTACCAGCAGTGTACCCGTCTTACTGCCACAGTTTAAAAGACTGAGCCACAATCACCCAGCTGAACTCTTTCAGAATTCTCGACCTTCAGAAATCTTAACTTTTTTATAGCACTAAGTTTGTGGTGATTGCTAACGCAGTACCGAAAACTGCAACAAAGCTCAGCCCTACTAGGAGTGACAAGCTGCTAAAATGCAATAAAACATATGGTTATTAACTTTAGAATCAGGTGGTGGACAAAACCTGTAAGACACATAAGGAGGTCACTATTGAAATCTAAAGGACCAGGAAAAGAAGATCTGAAGGGCTCTGAGGAAGCTGCTGGTGAGGGCTTAAAGAAATTAGAGGTGAGCTACAGCTCCATTGTACAGTACTTGTCTAGCATGTGGAAGGCTCTGGGTTTAATACCCAGCACCTTCCCCATAAAAGTGAAATATTTTTGGAAAGTGTAAGAAAAACCAGAACCATCACTTCTTGTAACACAAAGGATAATAGAAACTATCTAATAAAATTCAATCCAGCCAATATTTCTTAAAAAACAAAGATGATCCATCTCATAAAGAATTATTTGGTGAACGAAATTTGTAGAGACTATAGTAATTGGCTTTCCCATTGCTGGAAATAATACCCAATGCCCACAACTGATAGGAGGACAGTTTTAATTTGGCTCATGTTTTAAGGGGATTCAGTCCATGGTCAGCTGGCTCCAACACAGAAGCATCATGGTGGAAAGGCACAGTGGAGCAAGCTGTTCATCTAGAGGTGGCTGGGAAGCACAGGAGGGGAACAGTGTAAAGAGGCAAGAAGCCAAACATAGAGTACCCAAGGCCACACCTCCACAGTCCATTTAGACACACCCAGTAGTGTGCTCCACCAATTTCCACAGTGGCTCCCAAGCCAAGCAAGCTGACACAATTAAGCTAACCATCACAGTATGTAAAGTGCCAATAAGGAATTCTTTAAGGATGATTCATAAGATCACCCACTTAGCACGCCTAGCAGAGATGAAAGCTTCTTTGTTAAGACTTTAGAATGACCTAAAGTAGTGCTTCACAGAATCTTTCAGACAGACAGGGTTTCTTCAGACATTAAAATTATGTGTAAGCGGGCCAGAGGGTTAGCTCAGTGGTTCCAGCGCCTGCCTCGCAAGCGCAAGGTCTTGAGTTCTATCCCCGGTAACCACATACAATGCTGGGCGTGGAGACTCATGCCCACCAGCCATCAATACCACATACCACAGTGCTGGGCATGGTGGCTCACGCCTGACATCCCAGCACTCGGGAGGCAGAGACAGGAGGATTGCTGAGTTCAAGGCTTGTCTGGGCTACATAGTGAGCTCAGAGCCAGCCTGAACTACAAAGCAAGACCCTGTCTCAAAAAAAAAAAAAAATTATGTGTAAGCAACACTACTGTATAAAAAGCAGGACTCACGAAAGGATTTAAGATCTACACTTGATCTTAGCCAAAAGGCCAAGAAGCGATTAGGATTTAAGATCTAAAAGTGCTGTCCCACAGCACCCTCAGACGCTCCATCAAGAGTACCTTGTTCCAAAGAGATTTATGAATACAGCTTTTATCTAATGGTTGCTTTACAAATCCTTCATAATTTTTAAAGCAATCACATCAATTTACATGTAAACAGGCAGAGAAACACAAAAAGAAAACAGATCTCTGCATCAAAGATCAGCAAACCAAGGCCTACATGTCAAACCCAGCCCACTACTTATTCTTGTAAATAAACTTTTACTGCAACAGAGTTATTTTACCCTCTTTTTTGACAAGGTCTTGCTAAGCTACCCTATCAGATCCTCCTGTCTCACCCTCTCAAGTAGCTGGGAACAGAGGTGAGTAGCTAGGATTATAATAAGCATAGTTTGCTTTCATTCTTCAACAGTGGAACTGAGCAGTAGCCATAGAACCCAAATGACCCCCCACAAAACCTAAAAAGTCTTTACTATAAGGCCTCTTAGAAAAAGTTTAGTGACCCTGCCCTGGACTTCTAATCTTCTAGAAAACAGAAGGAAGATAAATAGCTAATTCATTTCACATGCAAGCCATTTTTTTTAATGAAAAAAGGATGATGCAAGAGCACAATCAGTAGCTTCTGCAATGTTCCAAAGAGTAAGACTCATCCCTATTCAAGAAATCAACACACAGCGAATGGAACTCTCAGAATCAGTGCTTACTGTGTGTCTCCTATTATGGTTTGGGTCTACATATCCTCCCAATGCCTCCTGTGGCCATATGTAGCTGAGGAGTTTGTGATTAAGGGTGTATGATTACTACATCAGTAGACTAGTTTGGCACTGTCCTAATCCTGGTAGCCTGGATCCAATGTGAAGGACAGAAAGAGGCTTGTCTTCTCTTGGTGCTTCTGCTGCCTTCCGCAGCCATGAACTACTGCTTCTCTGCCATGTGCCACTCTGCCTTGGAGCCAGCCAAATAACTTCTACAAACTGTGAGCTAAATAAACCTTTCTTCCTTTAAATTTGGATGCTGGGTGTTTTGTTTCAACAACGAGAAAAAAGTAAGACATCTCCTGTGTTCCCTCTTTTGAACACTGAAATCATTATTTTATACTTCTCTTATTATCATATATTGCATGTACAGGCAGATGGGAATTTAATTCACAGCTTTTCAGATTAGGATTGAAGAAAATATACTAGGTGAGCTATTATCTATAATATCATTCCAAAACAGTCTAATCTGCAACTGGATCAGCTTTAAATGACAAAACCTTGGCTTTAAGCTGATGCCACTGGAATCCTGTGATGAAGAAGTAGCTGCACTCTCCACGTTGGAGGAATATGAATTGTTTTGACCAGAAGGTTGACGGTAGCGGACTGCACTTTCCAAAAATGACTGCAATATACCTTTTGTCTCACTTGTCTGTTTAAAGCACAATGTTGACCATTTTCCTACATTCCCTTTCCTTAAATTTAAAGGGATGTAATTAAGTGAATGTGGCAAAAGTGGTAATCCACGACTTCCTGAGGCAGGTCACAAAAGGCAAGATAGCTTCTACTTTTCTTGCTGAAATATCTGCCCCATGAAGACTTCAGCTGCCAGGTACAAGCAAGATTAATTTCGTTAATGCTACCATCTGACCTTGCAAAGCCCCTATATGAAGTGATTCAACTCCCGGCCCTTAGCCACTTCATAGTGTCCACATCATACTTTAGCTCTTTCGGCTTCATTTGGCAACATGAAAGCCCCTAAGCCAAGAGTGCCCAGCTGATTTTTTTCTCAAATTTCTGATCCTGAGAGAAATAATGCATTGAAAAATAATAATAAAGTGACCACTGCTTCTTTTTACCACCAAGTTTAAGATGATGTATTATGCAGTAATACGTACTCTGAACCACTAAGTAAATATGGCTAGTCACTTAAGTTTACTGAGCCCCCTTTCTCCATATAAGGCCATGTGATATATTTAACATTTTACTTTTTTATAACCAGTTTTAATTTTTCCACCTTAAAATGTAACATCATTAATGTAAAGAAAACATGCCACCATTTTCATCTGCATTTTAACCATGAACAAATGCTGCCAATGGAAAATACTTCATTTACAAATCATTCTACAAAAACTTGGAAACACTTTAAGTTTTTTAATTCCATACCTACCCCATATTTTGATAATTACGATAAAGGTTAGGAATATTCACAGGAAATACCTGCAATTAACTCAGATCCTGACACACTGTAACTGGCAGATACCTCACTTTTATTTTTGAGCAGTTGATGGAAGTTCTGGAATCAGCATCTTCTTTATCTACATAAATACTCAAATCCTGAACTCCCCAATCAAAGGCTCGACTGTAATACCAATGTAGTTAAATGAAATAAATATTTTTACAATACATTTCATTATAACTGTGTGGTAAAGACAGGAGAACTTTTTCTGGCATTTCAGTGAAAAAAGAAAAAGGAAAGAAAGAAAGGCTATAACAACTACCATGAAACATAGAGTTGTATATTTATTATTAATTTTTTAAACTATGATATCCCCAACCTGGAAAATTAGTCAAAAACTGGAATTACCATATTATAAGCTGAATGGGCAGATAAGTTATTTCAAGTAATGAGTTTTCTAGAATTCCTCTATTTTCTGCTCATATAAATGTGCATCACCCACCTACAGCAAAACATTTTACTCTTAACCCCTGTAAAAACTCACCCCTAAGTTTTTAAGGGGGAAGGAAAAGAGCTCAGTTTCAGCTTATAATAACAATGACAACCCTGGATGTAGGACATTTCCTACATTACAGGAGCCTGACAGGTCAATGACCCAGTGAGAGCCATTGTTAATCTCCTTAAATATCTCAAATTTCTGAGAAATGTCCTAGCATCTTGATTGTGATTGTGATTAATCAGGTTAGTAATTCTAAAGGTAAAGCTCATGCCAGCGACTTTTTGTCTTTCCAGCAAGCTTCCACCACCTTACCAATACATAATGTATTTACTGCTATTCTCCTTACCACGGTTTCTGACCTGTCAACCTGAGAGCAAGATCGAGCAATAATGCAGGTACTGTATGTCTGACACCCTTCCAATAATGTAACAACAGGTTGTTGGAATAGAACTTAACATTGGGATGCCTGAATACTTGGTTATAAGGATTCATCCTGAAGGAATGAGTTACATAACATCCTGTAGGAAAAGCATCAAAGCATTTTGAATATTATTACTCAGAAAAGTACCTAAAGTTAGACCTAGAATTCAAAACATGACAATAATTTATTACCAAATTTTAGAACAAATTAGAGTGACTTACAACACTACCTTTGCTTTCCTGACAAAGTCTTAAATTCAGTGTCTTCTCATTCACAAAAGGCCATTAAGCCTTATCATAAGCATAAACAGATAAAGAGTTAATAGACATTTTAGTGTAAGCATGGGTTGTTTAACAGTCAGAGGAACAGATAAGACAGAGCTAGTCATCATTACCTTGGGCTTCTTCCAGTCATCCTGAGGTAGATATCATACAGGAATGCTGGGGCCTTATGGCTTACAGCAATCCAGTAATGATATAAAAGGTGATTGGAGGTTAGATTTACATTGGGCCGTCTGAAGGCCTGTTCGAGAGGATTCCTCTTGAAAGTGGAAATTACATGGTATTCTGAGGAAGAAAAGTTGTGTAACAGCTTTGATAATAACCATGTAATGAAGTTTTGAAAAAAATTATGTCTTTACAATGCAAAATATTTTACCAAAGATGTCAGATATCATTCATTTAAAAAACCAAACTTTTCTACTCTCTATAGTAGTTAAGAGAACATAGGGATTAGATTGCTGAACTCAAATAGTTTAAAGACTGCCATTATTTATGAATTTTAAATAGATGAATGAATTTTTGCTGAAATTCCCTCTTAAAATCTTTGTAATGCTTTACCCATGTCAGTTTACAATGTATGTCACTTTCTATATTTCACCTCTCACGATAGCTTCTTTCTTTCTGTTCCTCTTTCCAGATTCTTATTACTGTACTTACTTAAAAAAGAAAAGGAAAATCATCATCCTTTGCTTATGATTAAGTTGATCAAATTAACATATAACAAACAAGCTTAAAACAACCCAAAAGTAATTCTGTTGTAATTTATTTAGGTTATTCACTGTCAACACAATCAAATTTGGTATCAACTATATAAATACTTTAATGGAAATGTATACTGAGATGGTCACTAAAAATTTACGCTCAAGTGGTTTTTTCATTAAATTGTGTAATGCAATGGAAGACTCAAACCTTGGCTTCATTCAAAGTGTCTTGATATTATTGAAATAAAACTAATTATAAAGATGATTCCATTTTGTTTCTATGTTTTCATGTTTAATCTTTAAATTTATATAAAAATGCCTTCAAAAAACCCTAGAACAAATGTCATGGAAGACTTACTTAAAATCAAAATTGTTCTGCAAGTGAAACAAAAATTATTCAATTAGAGGGTAAGACCTATTACTAAAGCAACACCATAAATTTACTTTAAATATAAAATTATTAACCAACAATTTAAAAAATGATTGTTTCAGTAAGCTTCGAATTATACTACTCCTATTTTAAAACTAGTAACATATATACTAGCTGCTGTGGTGTAAATTTAAATAAGATTTTTAAAGATCAGCAGAAAATATTCTAGCAAAATGTAGCGTTATCTCCTTCATTTATTACTCTAGAAACAATCTGATAAACCAGCTGTGGTAAGTGGAATACTGCCTTTGAATTGGCAGCATCAGGACTGAGGGCTCTCATGTAGGAGAAGAAAAGTAATGTTCCCATGCCACAGGTTAGTTATGAGTGCTACCGATGGGAACAGAAAAACAGCAAGGCTCAGTCACAGGTGGATTGAACAGGAATATTAAGTTGGGCATTCCGACATTTTTGAAACACTTACTAAGATGGACCACAAGGCAGCAATGGTCACTATTAAGCTAAAATGGCAAGTAAAATAAGAGTAAACTGTTAACTCAGTAACTTTAAAGCCTCATGGATATTCTAATATTAAAAACCCAATGGACAGTTAAAATCTTTAAGACATATTCAAACATTAAAAAAACAGATAAAGTCATACCAACTTCGCCCCAGTGGAAAGGATTAGTACTGCCTGTTGTACAGTTATACACCATGATGTTTCTTGGTCTGCAAAGACAAAGATGAAAGTAATGAAACATAAAGAGATCAAACTTACTCAATCTAAAGCTTATATAATACTAAAACATGAAGATCTCGGAATAATGGGTACCTTTTCTATACTAATTATGTATATTTAATGTTTGCTCTTTTCAACTACACTATATCACTCCTCTACCTCCAAAATTATAAATACAGACTTTCTTTTCACATTTTCCTTCTGTAGTAATGATTTTTTTTTTTTTTTTTTTGAGACAGAGTCTTGTAGTTCAACCTGGCCCTGAGCTTACTATGTAGCCCAGGCAAGCCTCGAACTCAGCAGTCCTCCAGCCTCTGCCTCCTGAGTGCTGGGATTACAGGCATGACTCACCACGCCCAGCACTGTGGTATGCTATACTGATTGCTGGTGGGCGTGAGTCACCAGGCCCGGTATTGTATGTGGTTACCAGGGATCAAACAAGGGACCTTGAACTTGCTAGGTAGATGCTTGAACCACTGGGCTAAATTTCTGGCCCTGGAATGTCTTCTTTTTAAAACTAAGGCAAACAATAACAATCAATTTTAGCTCTGTCTTAGTTTCAGAGGCACAAGCTGAAAAAAAAGTTGTAGACTAAGTTCCCTTTGCCAAAGTAAAATATGCACAGTTGTATTCCTTTTTTTTTGAGACAAGGTCTCACTTTTATAGTTCAGGCTGGCCCTGAGCTCACTATGTAGCCCAGGCAAACCTTGAACTCAACAATCCTCCTGTCTCTGCCTCCCAAGTGCTGGGATTACAGGCATGAGCCACCATGCCCGGCTGTATTCCTCCTTTTTAAAGGACAGAAGGGTAGCTTATTGACTTTGAAAATATAAATTAGCAGGAAGCTTAAAGTTAGGAATTTCCTGTGTTACTACTGCCTTTTCAGGGGGTATTCAAGCATTGAATAAAGTTGTTCTAGTGGGTTAGGTTTGAGATATATAGACCATTCTCTAAATTTCAACTCTATGTCAAACTCAAACCAGATTTTAGTTGGGATTAAAATTTCACCTTTGGGGAGGGCTTTTTCCTTACTTTTAATCCCTAATAAACTTACATATTCTGTAAAATGTACATGAGAATTAACACCAATATTTCACTACTCTCAATGGTCTACTGATCCCTGTACTATTGCCTGCAATATACCTTCAGCAGATGACGGTAATATAGACTACATATTGGCATGGCAGTATCAGGACTAAGAAATTATTAACACTAGTAGTTCCATTTTCCCTTCTCAGTTACTATATATTTAATAAGCAATATTATCATCTCATATACCTATTAACTCCAGAATACCAGGCTGCTGCAAGACTTGTGTTGACAACTACATCTACAGGAACAAGATCTGCAAGGGCGTTGTTGGAGGCACGCATTGTTCGAAGAATTCCTTTCCCTGCCTTTGTTGAAATTAAAAACAAAACCTTAAAATATAGAAGCCAAAGTGTGTTTATATATATATATATATATATATATATATATATATATATATAATTTAATTAAAAAGGAAATAAAACAAAAAATAGTATTAAGTAAATCAAAAAGTTTACTTACAGCAATAAAGAGACCACTTGGTCCATTAAAGTTATCAATCCATCCCTGATGCCAAAGATTAAAAGGAGAGTGAAGAGAGCTTAGAAACATGAAGCTAAAGATTACTGGAAATCTAGAACTCCAAATAAATACTTCATAATTTTCTTTCAAAAAGCTAGACTCAGTCCAGAATATTGCTCCCCAGGTCAAACAGAAGCCATCTTCCTCTGGGCTAGCAAATGACTAAGTAAAAATATTTCCAAGTGTTATGTTTTAATTATTTCTCTACAAATGATATTTTACAAAAAGGAGTGTACAATTAGTTGCACTAACTTAGACCTGGTTTGTTCAAGTTTGATTTTATGCTATTTAATAATGTACCATTCTGATTAGAGGGAAGTTTTCTACGTAAGACAGGAAAATAGAGTAATTATACAAGCAAAAAAATAGAAGCTGCCACTACCATTACATAGATCTTGGTTTTTCCTAAATTATCTATCAGTATATTTAATTTAAATTTTATTTTACTTTGCAGTACCAAGGATCAAACTCAGGACCTTGCAGCTGCCAGGCAGCCAAGGCACCAAGCTATATCTCCGGCTATCTATCAGTTTATATATCTGCTTTATGTTCTTCTAGAGATTTACAAATATCATAATAGCACATTATCATAGAAATCTCTTGTACTTTTCTTACTTTGTGAGATCTATCTCTTGAAAGGCCTGTTTCTTTTTGGTGATAAAAAGAAAAAGCAAATGAAATCATGTTCTCCTTACTTAATAATATACAGCTTTAGACATAATTTTTGATTAGGACTCCAAAATGTTGATCTAAATTTCTACACATTCAGCATCACATTAGAAATAAAAGTGTCAATAATTCTGTTTCCTCCTATGAATAGCAACAGCTTTGCCACTGTAAGGCACATTTGGCAAATAGTATCTACTCTCAAATCAAATCTCAGTATGACTTAAAATCCTCTATTCCAATTACTTATAAAAATTTCTAACAACTTACAGGAAAAGGTTCTTTCCAGCTGGCACCAACAATTGATGGCCTCACAATTGCCACATTTAGCTTTGCTCCTTCTTGCTGAACAACATATTCTGCCAATGCTTTCGTGTATATGTATGTATTAGGTCTATCTCCTATTAATTTTGGTGTGATATCATTTACTAGGCCATCATCCATCCATCTGTAAATGAAGGAATTGCATATAAAAATATTTCCAGTTATTTTACTATAGAATAAAAAAACTAGTAAGGTGAACTTTGAACATTTAAATACATGTTTCTTCTTGTTACAGCCTTATTTGAAATGGCTTTATTTTTCAATTCAAAGTGGCTTTTCCCTAAAAAAAAAAAGTCTCAAATGATTAGACAGTAATTTATGTGAAAAAAATGTCTTAATTTCTTTAAACATCAGCTATAGGTCCATAATCCTTAACTGCAGTGTCTATAACCAAAAAGAGAAGATATAAAATAATTTATGGTCTCTTACAAATATCATTCAGCTTAGAAATGAGACAGAAAAATAAGTATTACACTTCTCCCTAATATATGAAGTCTTAAAAAACGAGATGACCTAAATATAGAAAGGAGATTATTATGAGATAAGAGAAAAGGAGAGGGTGAAAAAGAGGACTATTGGGGAATAGATATAATCAAATGTTATATACATGAAAATATCACATTGAAACATAGTATTCTGTAATCTAAGAAGCACTAGTAAAATTTTTTAAAAACAAAAACCCTAAGATTGATACAAATATCATTTAGCTTAAATATTCACATACTTATGTGTTTGACCAAGAATGCTACCCCAGACTAAACTGAAGCTGCAAAATGTATTTTGTATATTCTTTCTAAGGCTCAAGGAAATTCTGAAATATAACTGGTGTCAAAGTTTTCACAACAGGAATGTATAGATTTTTACATAACCACCAAACAGGGTAAAATATTAATTATATACATCTGCAGTTCACATAACGATATAAATGGTTTAATAATCTAAATACTTAAGATGAAGCACTAAAACTGTCCTCACAATAATAATTAGTACTAGAATAAACAATGAAAATGTATTGAAATATACTATGAAAACTCAACCTACTCTGAAGTCACAAAATCCCTCCAATTCTCTGAGTAGCTCTGAAAAAAATGGGCTACACAGGCCATCTGGACTAGTTATGCCTATAGTATTTCCTGGTCTAAAGTTTTGATTCTTTTTTTTTTTTTTTTTTTAAGACAGGGTCTCACTTTGTAGTTTAGGCTGGCCCTGAGCTCACTATGTAGCCCAGGCAAGCCTCGAACTCAGCAATCCTCCTGTCTCTGCCTCCTGAGTGCTGGGATGATAGGTGTGAGCCACCATGCCCAGCATTGTGGTATGTGGTATTAATTGCTGGTGGGCGTGGTGCACCATTGTGCACCATTGTATGTGGTTACTGGGAATCAAACTCAGGACCTTACGTTTGCAAGGCAGGCACCAGAACCACTGAGCTAAATCTCCAGCCATAAAGTTTTGATTCTTGTATGCTATGTACTTGCTTTCACATTTTCCTTTTCCTTTTGTCTATGCTGGGCATAAAAGTAGACTCAATACTGTCACATTCTAGTGATATACAAACTAACTGATGAGAAGCATAACATGGATCAAGACAAATTTTCTTCTGTACGGGAAGTATTTTTAATAGGTGGAAGGACAAGAACATTAATTAAAATGAAGGGAACCTGCTATTCAACTTAGAAAAAATCCCATAATGGAAATGAGTCTTGAACACTGGGAGTTAGCTGGGCCTGTTGGCAAAGTCCTTAATCCTAGCATTTGGAAGGCACAGGAGGAGGACCACTGCAGATGAGGCCCACCTGGACTACAAAGCAAGTTCAAGGGCAGCTTGAACTACAAAGCAAGACCTTGACTCAAAAACAAAACAAATAAAAACAAAAACAGGGATAGCTGATAGAAGGGGAGAAGGGAAAGCAGTCGTCATCCTACAGAACTACAGCAGGTATTTAGCCAGAAAGTCTTATGACTGAGTTTGCAGAGAAAACCTATGAATTACCATAAAACTATTTACTAGCAAGGAAAAGTGATAAATCAGGTTACAAGCTAAGTTTCTCAGTCCCTTAGATGTTTTGTATAAACTAATGCTAACAAAAGAAAAAACAGTATGTTTCATTAACTTCCACAATTGACTTTTCCCAGATAGTACACACTTTTGACTGTGACCAGTTAGAAAATGAAGTATACATTTGGGATACCTGAAAACCCGAGTCATAAAATAAAAGTCAGAAAAATCTGAAAAATGTCTTACTAATTTCTCATATTTATTAATTTTCCTATGTATGTCTCCTCAAGAATGGCAGGAGACTTAAAAATAGACTGTGGCTGGGTGTGATGGCTCA
>PVIC010005367.1:0-58103 GCA_004025085.1 Thryonomys swinderianus
AAAAAAAAAAAAAAAAAAAATTGTCATTTTATAACCTCTGTTGTTTCAGTCATGCAAAAATTACCCTTTTCAGAAGAATTCATATGAATTTGTCCCATCTACTTGAGGACAAGAATT
Source organism: Thryonomys swinderianus (assembly GCA_004025085.1). NCBI lineage: Eukaryota > Metazoa > Chordata > Mammalia > Rodentia > Thryonomyidae > Thryonomys > Thryonomys swinderianus. Next base: position 118 of record PVIC010005367.1, read on the forward strand.
TATCACCATTGTTATTTATTGCTAGTTTCCCAATGAAAAAATTACCCAATGTGTTATTAGTAGTGGGGAGTCTGGGGCTGTAAAAAATCAATTAAACAACAACTAGTGAAGCTTTCTATGTTAATATTTTACTTATTGATTGAGAATCAATCAGTAAGATATTTTCATAAAGATGTTTTCCCTTTCTTTCCATGTTCTATTTGATATGCTTTTCCACCAGAAACAGTATACTTGGCCTAACCTGTCCCCCTCTTGTAGTGTCTGCTCAAATATCATACTGAAATAAAACCTGTCTTGATCACATCGCTAAATATACAAATACTCCATACTGTTTCTGATCCACCTAACCTTTTCGTATTTTCCTCACAGTGCTTACCATCTTGTAGGAAAATAATAAAATTATTTAGTATCTGTTACTTATTGTATCTCTACATTTAAGTGAAAGTGATTCTTCCTGCTTTTTTCCCCATATAATGGCCCCAATTAATGGTGCTATACTTTGTATATAGTAAAGTCTACAAATTTCTTGTATTAATGTATACATGCATGGCTAAATAAATAAATAAATAAATAAATAAATTGAAAACAAAAACGTGATTACTGGCATAGCTTAGGTTGACGGTAAGTAATTTGGTTTAAAAAATGACATATAAAGGGCTGGAGATTCAGCTCAGTGGTTTCAGTGCCCGCCTATCAAGCTCAAGGTCCTGAATACCATATACAACAATATCGGGCATGGAGACTGAGCCCACCAGCAATCAGTACCACTTACCACAGTGCCAGGCTTGGTGGTTCACGCCTGTAATCCTGGCACTCGGGAGGCAGAGGCCCGAGGACTGCTGAGTTTCAGGCTTGCCTAGGCTACATAGTGAGCTCAGGTCCAGTCTGAACTACAAAGCATAACCCTGTCTAAAAAAAAAAAAAAAAGACATGATTTAACATAGAAAAATAATTCCAAGCTGCCAAATGAAGCTATGAACTCATATAGCTTGTAGATAATCATTTGAAAGTAAAATTGATGATAAATTGTTCAATATATATTTGCCTCACTGATGGTATTTATAATTTTCAATCTCTACCTTTTTATATTTACATACCAACGTAAAGTAAGAAAATTTAAATTTTTTAATGGAAACATAATTTATACATGAATTTGGTCTGCTGGGTCCATGAATTATCCTGTCTTCATGACTCTTAGCTCAAAAAAAAGTCAAATTATGTTTTAGGTGATATGAACATCACTAACTGGGATCATTGTGTTATAATGATGAGGACTCACAGGTTCTAACAGTGAGTAATAATTCATTTAAATAAACTTACACTTTTGCAGTTGTTTATTTAGACTTAGTAGGGTGATGTATAAATTATTTGTTGATTATTTGTATGAACTTCATTAAGTGTTGAGTATAAGTTATGCCTTAAAGTTCTTCAGAAACACAATAGGATACCTATTATTTAATAGAGTCATGTGTTTGGGGAGATGGAGAAAGAAGAGGACAGGAAATAAGAAACAGGTTGGAGGAAGGAAAGGGGGAAAAGACAGAAGGGGGAGAAGAGAGAGAGATTGAAAGATTGAGATTATTATGAAGAACTGATTGAAAAAGAATTGATTCATTTCATTATGGAGGCTGAGAAGTGCCAGGATTGAGACCCACTGTTGGCAAGGTGGAGAAGTAGAAGAGCCTATAATGTCACTTATCATCTCTCTGAAAGCAGAAGGCCAGTATCAGCCCCAAGACAGGCAGGAAGAGGGAAGGAATCCCTCTGTACCCTTCTGGGCAGCTTTTCACAGATCGGCCGGGGCTCACTCGCATCGGGAAGGTATCTGCTTAACCTCCACAACTGACTCACACGCTGGCCTCACGCAGAAACCCTCTTATAGTCACAATAATCATAATGGATCAAGCATCCAAGAAGCCCAAGGCCTGGGAAGTTGATATAAAATTAATCGTCGTGATCAGAGTGTTAGCACAGCCCAGCTAACTGAACAGTGTGCTTATTACCAGTTTGAGTAGCATCAGCAGGCACAGCCCCTCTATGGAATCAGTCCAGCTGTCTTATGTCAAATGCTTCTTTTAATCAACCATCTTAACCATATTATCTTAATTTTATCACCTTTGCTTTTATTGGTAGAGAGTAATTATTTACTCAAATATTTACTCAAATATTTAATCTTTATTATGAAAAATATCCCTCACATTTACTTAATAAAAATTTTCTCAATATCCTACCAACTTCACAAATCCACTGATTTTGCTTATTTTACATGGTCTAATCTTTGAATGATCAACACATTTTAAATGTATTATCACAACACTAATATAGTTTTCATACTAAATTTAAACCAATGTACATTTCATTAAATATTATCTACAATTTGTATTTTATTTTTATTGTATTTTGCGGTACTGAAGATTGAACTGAAGTCTTCACAACGAACTGCATCTCCAGCCCTTTAGCTTTCGAGACAGGGTCTCAATAAGTCCCTCAGATTTGTGATCCTCTGCCTCAGCCTCTGAGTGCTAAAGATATAGCTGTGCAGCACACTGCCTGGCTCAGTTCATGTATCATCCGAGGATGTCCACGAAGGAACTGTGCAAATTTTAGTGCACTAACTGTGGAACAAAATGTAACACTCTGGTGAATACTACTAGAAAGTTTCTTTTAAAACACTGCGTATTTGCCCTTTAGACAATCACATGGATGAAGTCCTTCAAAAGGCTCAAATGTTCCCTCCATAAATGTAGTTATTACTAATCAGCCAGGGGATTAACTTTGAATTCTATTCTTTTGTTCTTATTAAATTACTCTCAGATATTTTCAAAAGCATTTGGATAGGAAAAAAATTCTCTGAATATTTAATACTTATTTAATACTTTTAAATCCACACTTTTAACTATGGCAAAATAATGTTATAGATCAATATATGGGTGCTCAAGGATTGCATGGTATTATTTCATATAAGAACTGGCAATAAATCCATTGCTATATTATGGTCTGAATTGTGTACCTAATACTTGGAAAAAGAACTCTTCCTCCCTCCCAAGAGAACATCAGCAAATACAAATACATAGGACATGTAACATTCTAGGCAGTATCCCCCTACTATTAATGGAGAATAAAAATAAAGGGACCATAGCCACATTCAATTCTTTGAAGTGTCATCTGCATCCTCCATTAAGTTTTCACTTTACAAATAAAATGGACTACATGCATATTTTAGTGTGTGAATATGTATCTATCACACAACTGATTTACCACATACACACACCTCACCACTATCTCTGCAGTCAGTAAACTTTATAAGTCAGAAAAAAATGTATTACAAGGTTTCATATTTTGCTCGAAAGCCTTTTGTGTCCGGATTTTTTTTTCCATTTGAATGACCTTTCTCAAGATATATGAACTTTCTCAGCTAAAAGCAAAAGGGGAGAAAAAGTGAGCACCCAACAGCTCTACACACACTATGTCAACAGTTTGCAGAGATGGTTAAGTCTAGTATGAACCCAGGTTCTTTGCATCTCCAGTGAGTTACTGTACTACTAATTGTTCAGCTCAAGGCCTTAAGACCTGCTGAGTACCGACACCATGCCCTGGCTGCTTCTGCCCTGTTACCACACTACAGATAGCTGTGTTCATGCTTCTCACCACATTCTTCACATCTAATTGTAGAATATTTAATATCAGCATTATGGAAGAAATGTCACGACACCAAGGGACCTAAAGATCAACTCAATTGCTATTCTACTGGCTCTACAGTCACTGAAAAACGTAAAGTTATATAACATGTTTATAATTCTAATAACATTACTCCACCTACCGAACCTGACAAAGTTATTTTCTCCTTCTTGAATAACATTTTATAATTTTTTATGAATCCTACACTTGGTTCTTCTTCAAGCTCTGCTGCTTTTCCTCATCATGCCAAACAAGTTGTTGATGCCCCAGGCTTGGTCCTCGGAACTCCTCTAACTGTGAATTTACTTCCAGGTAATCTAATGAGCCTGTTCCTCCAAAGGCCATCCATCTACAGTGATGCACATTTGTTTTTATAGCATAAACATTTCCTTAACTTCAGGCATGATTTCATTAGCCATCTCCCCCAGAACATTCAACAGTTCTGGCATCAGAGTGCTTACACCAGAACTGCTGCCCTTAGTCTTACCAACCTCTTGCCCAACCTGCTGTGACACCTTCCCAAGTACTGCCTTTCCTCAGGAAGTGGTACTCCTCTCCTCCTGTTGCTCTAGTGAAAAGATCCTGCCACCATCTTCCGCTGCCCTCTATCCTATAATCCAACCCCCCAGCAACCTTGCTTGGCCTACCCTTCCAAGCAAAGATTCTTAGTGACTTACAACAGGTCTGATAGCCTCATGGAAAATTCATTTTTAGCTATAAATGTTACAATTTAAAAGTGCATGGAATCCAGCTCACCTACCAAGTACCCCAGACTGGCTGCTCAGAACACCACAGAGTATTTAAGACAATCAAGTTGTTCACCCTCATGATTGTGAGGCTGAACCACACTCACTGCCAGGGGGGTGGGGTGTGGTGGGGAGACATTGCTTCAGTACCATTGTAAAAGTGAAAAAAATCATTAAACTATTGCAAGTGGAGGATTGCCCACATGCTGAAAAGCCAATGATTTCTCATCAAGTTTGCCATGACATGATAGTCTAGGGCCTCCAAGTTGATCTCCTTTCAACCACTTTGCTCTCTTTTCATTCTAGTCTCATTCACCTTTCAAAATGGGAATCAGATTGCAGCATTTCACTGCTCAGACACTTGGCAGAGTATTTCATTTCACTTAACATCAAAGCCCAAGTCTTAGCAAGATGCTGTGCAACTGTTCACCTGTGCTTGCTCTTTTCATTTCCCACAATTCTCTTCTTCACACCACTCCAGTCACACAGGTAGGAAAAACACCCTCCAAGGCCAGAACTGTGTGTTTCTATAATAGTTTGGTTCTAGTATTACTTTCGTAATATGTCAATGTGTTACTTAACTAAAAGTATAAAAAAGTGAAAGAAATTGCTGAATACTTTGGGAACTTCTCTCTGCTCCCCCTTCCCCTTCCTTCCTTTTTTTTCTTCCTCTCTTTTTTTTTAATATGGTGCTGAGGATTGAACCCAAGCCTTATTCATACAAAGTAGAATATTTCCTTGGTATAATTTTAAGAATCCAATATAAAATAAATTTGATTATATTTTCCTTACTGATGAAATGTCATTTGAATTTGCTTTTAATTATTTCTAAACATTAAGTCTGTACATGAAGGCAGACAGTTTTGGATTTCTATTTTTATTTGCTTATTTTATGCTCTGTTAATATGAATTCAGATCCCTTGGCTATGTCAATAGTTTGCAGAAGCCCAAAATATTACATGTATGTGTAAACATAGACATGTTCACCTATGTAAGAATTATTTTTTACACCAAGTGGATTCAGAGATGATATTTTCTCCATACCCTCCCTTCTCTGGAAAATGTCAGGTAGAATGGGAACAGCACAAGACAGACAGAGAATTCAGAGGAGTCTGAAAAGCACCAAAACTCCTCAGGCCATGGTCATTTATAACCCTAAACCTAATCCTGACCCAGGACTGAACTCACAGCTTAGCTACATAGCTCACTGTAGAGCATCTCATACTAGAGACTGGTTCTCTACAAACCTATTCCTGCCTGTTCCACTCAGAGGAGAAAAAGAGTCCTATCAAGAGAGATTTTTTAAAAATCACACACTAGTGAATTAGACAATAATTGCAAACCAAGATGAAAGAATAGGATGCCATGATATATATATATATTTTTTTTTTTTTTTTGAGAGGGTCTTGCTTTGTAGTTCAGGCTGGCTCTGAGCTCACTATGTAGTCCAGGCAAGCCTCAAACTCAGCAATCCTCCTGTCTCTGCCTCCCGAGTGCTGGGATTACAGGCGTGAGCCACCACGTCTGGCACTGTGGTATATGGTATTGATTGATGATGGGCGTGAGTCACCACGCCCAGCATTTTATGTGGTTACCGGGGATCAAACTCAGGACCTTGCGCTTGCGAGGCAGGCATCAGAAACACTGAGCTATATCTCCAGCCCCATGATAAAAATTTTGAAAATAATTTCAAAAATACTTCCCTGCCTGGGCGTGGTGGCTCACGCCTGTAAGCCCAGCACTCGGGAGGCAGAGACAGGAGGATTGCTGAGTTCGAGGCTTGCCTGGGCTACATAGTGAGCTCAGAGCCAGCCTGAACTACAAAGCAAGACCCTGTCTCAAAAAAAAAAATACTTCCCTGCAAATAAATATACTACTAAATAACATTTATGGATAAATTAGACAGTATTAGACAGTAATTTAGTCTCTGCTGAACAGAGAGAGCCTATGAACTAGCTGCTTCTCAAACTTCAGAGAATGTGCAGGTACCTAAAGACCTTGTTAAAATGTAAACTGCAGTTTACTAGGTCTAAAGTTAGGGCCCAAATTCCGAATTTTTAATTAGCTCTGTAATGTTGCTGATGCTAACCAGTGTCAATGCTATTTTGAGCTGTAAGAGTCTGGAGGGTCTAATGTCACCCAGGAAAAAGAAGCAAAAATGCACATATTAAGAATTAATAATAGTATGTAAGCTGCCATCTACATTACATTTTAATACAATAATTTGATACTAGCTGATACTCAAGAGATAACAGTGGAGAACTCTTCAGGATCTGATCATGATGCCAAGATTTTTGACTTGGAGCTGGTTGGTTTCACAAAATGAGTTTTTGAATGGAAGGGGTAAGGTGAATAATTATGGGCAGAGGAAAGACTGAGGTAATTAGTATTAATGACAGATTGTCATCAACCCATTCTTTTCCTGGACAAACAGGAGTTTCACCCATTAAGATGTGGAATCACAGCACTGACTTTCTAATGTATTTTAACCACTAAAATGGGATGTTCAAGGACTTTTCATCTCAAACCTTTCAGAAAGTGGGCAGTTTCTGCTTCCCTCTCTGAGAAGCCAATCACCATGAAAGTAAGAGAGAGATATGACTTCCTTAATGGAAAGAGAGCCATGTGGATGAGTATGCAAAGCCCTCCCAGATGCCACAGCACCAGCTAAGCATTTTGCTTGAGGTAGGCTTGTGGTCAAGCCTAGGAAGACAAAGGAGCCACCTAGCTGAGCCTCAGCCAGTCCACACAATATTAAGAAACAAACGCATGTTAAATTTTGGGTGGCATGGGAGATTATAGCACAATACATGAGAGAAGCACTATTAAATAAGTCCCACTTATCTTTTAAAGTAACGTAAAATTATAGAGTCGGCAGTAAATGGAGCAATGGTACTATTCACACTAGTATAAACTCTAATAGAACTTTTGCGAACTATTGTGTTTATTAGCAGTTAGTTCCATGAAATGCCAAAGACCAAGACCGGTCACAGAAAATCAGTGGTGCTTTCCCCTGCCAGCATGTATTTTAATGGAAGTTCTAAGGCTGTTGTCTGCATATTTCATAGCACGCTCCTGCAGAGAAGTTGCAAATAAGCAGCCAGGAAGTAACATTCTACTCTCAGGCATACTTTGTTTCAGTTACACAATGCTTTCCAAAAACAAATAGATAAATAAAAACTCAATTCCCATCTGATGATAAAATATTGAGAAGATAAATACAAAAGTCAAATTCCCATTTTTGTGAACAGTTGGAAAAAAATGAATTTTCTTTCCTGTGGGGTAACACATGGCTGAAGGAAGAACGGAGAGGCTCCATCCTACTATCTAAGCATGCGTTCTCTTCCCACCAGCGATACTTGAATCAATGAACTTTGACATAGACTTTAAGTCAGAGATAAAGAATCACCAAGGAAGAAGCTGAAAAGCAAGGCTAACAGAATGGCCAGCTCACTTTACCCAGAGACTAGAGGGTTCAGAGCTAGCATCCTTCTGAGGTAGCAATTTTCACTTTACATAGGGTTGCATTTTAAGCATCTGCCAGGGGTAAACATGTTAGCGGGTTTCAGACAGAAGCAGAAAAGATGAACAATCCTTTGTTTCTGACTTTCAGTGAATTGCTGTTTCTATGTAATTCTACAAGGCTGGCACTTTGTCTTGGTTAACTGCTATACCCTAGGAAGTCAATACACATTTGCTGGTGCTCTGATCACCTGCTCCTAGGCCACTTTCACACCATACTAAATTGTTGACTTCTGTTCTGCTCTCAGACTCTGCTAGTTTCACGAGCACATTAAACTGCAGGCTTTCGAGTCTTGTTGGGTGTCACTGTTGGCCTTACTCCTTTAGCTACGAATCTTTTAGATCTGGTAATGTTCTGAGTCCAAATGCTTTCTAGTTTATCAGCACAGCTATGGCTTAAATCTCACTTTTATATTCCTTTACTTATCCTAGTGGTATTTAGGAAAGAGATAAATATGTAGGATCAGTCCATTGCACTGAACCATAAATCAAGCTATGGAGATTTGAGGAGAAAATTATAAATCTTATACTTAGAAAATTTCTCATACTTCAAGGATAAGAATAATTATTCTAAGATACACAAGATTTTGGAGAATACATTGTCCAAACATATGAAATTTTACTGAAATTAATTAAGCAATGAATTTAAAATTCCAGAATAGAAAAAATAAAGCATGAGAGTTAATGAGAATAAAAACAAATAGAGATTTTTATATAATCACCATAAATTGATGACAAAACAAAAGAAGCAAAACTCTTCAGGAATGACAAAAAGGGTAAAGTAAAATAAAAACTGTAATTTAATTTTTAAAATTTGGCACAAAATGTCTTCATACCAACAATTTTGAGAACATGAACAAGAGAAAAGGTGAAGCATGCTGCTGTGTCACCTGAATAGGGCATTAATATTTTATCCTTCATGCTGTAATTTGAAACAAAAATTAAATATCATCATTACAAACACTTAATGAAAATTAAAAGCCAATTATATTTTATGTAATAAACTTGAATTACCTTCATAGTGAGAAAATTTCTATTTTTAGGGGCAAAACAGAATAGAGGAGAATAATTTGTATAGAAGAAATTAATTTTGAAAATAAAAACTGACAAGTCTCAGTTGTCTCCTCAACCAAGACACCATGACCTATATTTGCTATAAGAATGATACCTACTTTCTTCAAATTGACTCCGGTTCCCTGAATCCTGTGTCTTCATCACATGCCAGGACTCTTGGCACATGTCCTGCTTACAGGCGCAGACTGTCAGTGGGTCCTCAGTGACTGGCCCTTCAACATCACCTCCCTGGGGCTCCTGAGCCAGCATGTCCCGCCCCAGATCCTTCAGAGCCTCAGTGGAGACAGCCAGCCTCTGCACAACTCAGCCCACAGGTCTTGCAGGGTAACAGGGAATCTCAGGGACCCTAGAGGTGGTGCCAAGGCCCCCACAACAGCCTCCATGTGCATGGTGTCCCCAGGGTGGCAGGGATTCCCCACTGAGGATTGGGTTAGCCATCCCAAGCCTGTCTACAAGGGCAGAGTATCACCCCAAAATTAAGCTACAATGGGGCAGAACATTCCTGTTTTTAAAAAAAATAACTGACAAGCTATGATAGAGAAAATGGTTATGAGCAGAGTCAAGACCCGGGTCACAAAGACTATGAGACATCTTAAGCAAGCAGCAATGCAGTGAATGTGTTAATCTCTAAAAACTGATCTCATTGCCAAGTTGATGATGTTCAAAGATAGGGTCTTGGACTTTTTAGATTATGATGGTGGAGTCTCATGAATGGAATCAGCACCCTTATAAAGGACTCTCGAGTCCCCTCTGCCTTCTACCTTGTGAAGAGCAACAAAAGTCAGAATCTACAACAAAGAGGTTCCTATCAAGGGTCCACCATACAGGCAGCCTCATCTCAGCCATCAGCATCCAGGACTGGGAGATGTAAATGCATTGCCTAAGCAACTGAGCTGATGATAATGTGTTATAGCAGGCTGAATACACTGAGACAGAAATAGTAGAACAAAGACCAGGTGCAGGGTATCATGTCTGAACAGTGCTTTGGAACTCAGCTTCCCTATAGAAATCCAAGCCTGTAAAAAAGATATGTTATTCCATAAACCTACACTGACAGTCATACACAGGCGGTTATATGGTTTCCACCATTGTTTTCCAACTTGACTAAGGACAAATATTAGCTGTCACCAGGTCTAAAACGGATTTTTTCTATCAGGCATAAAACATAGGAAATTCCAAGCTGGAACAGAAAGCTTTCCCCATATTCAGTCTTTGTATTGATCCACTGGGCATGAGCACTGGATATTCTTACGTTTTTTCCAGTAAAGCAACAGATATCTCACCATCGATATGGATGACCTCTTTTCCAATGGCCTCCACACCTGCTAAACTTCTGGGTGTGCTGATGCTTTTTGTAGTCATCAATTAAGTGCTACCAGTGACCTGAATCTGGCCAATCCAATGAGTAAAACCCTTTCTAGACTGGAGTTGAGTGATGAGAACACAATGAAAATGTTTCTTTCTACATTGTTTATTAAACTAACTTTCAATAGAGAGGGAGTTTGTTGTTGGGATTTTTTCTGGTAGGATGTGTAAGTTCTTCAATAGATTTAAAGGAATATGTTCTAACATGCTCATGAACTCATATTTATGAAGACACACAGAGCATAAAATATCTTCAAAACAATATGACACACTAGAACACACAACTTGGAGGAATCCTTAGAGTCTTAAAATTTCTATTAATATTTTACTAAAACAATGAATAAACTGCTGACTTCTTCCTGCAGTGTATTAAATTTGAATAATCTCCAAGTAGCTCAGCACCCAAAATTACAGGTTGTGATGTATCATAAAACATTAGAGTCACCTAGGAATAATAAAGACTCTATATATGACATCACAATCAATCAAGCTTTACTCTGCACATTTTTTATAATTAATAAGTAGTTTTAAACCACTAACAATATTAAATAGAAAGTGACATTTACTGTTTACCATCACTATAGGTACAATGTCAAGCCCTTTAATGTACAAAGCCATCCATTCCTCTCAACTATCCCCTATTGAAAATACTATCTAAAATTTATTGGTGAGTAAAATAAAACACAGGGAAGCTTTCCTAGGCTCAGTGTAAAATGCTTAGAAGTGGTAGGCTGGGGCTGTAAAGAAACCTCAGTTTGAATATTAAGACTGCTTTCAAGCAAAACAGGGCTGTACTAATTTCCTAGGGTTACTATAACAAAGTCCCCAAAAGTGAATCTCTTCAAACAACAGAAACCCATGTTCTGATAGTTCTGGAGATCAGAATTCTGAAATCAAAGTATCTGTCTGGTGCTCGTTCTCCCTCTCTTCTCCCTCCTCCTCCCCCTCCCCCTCCCTCCTCAAAAGGGAGCCTCTTCTAGACGCCAGTGTTGGCACCATCTTGGTACTCTTGAACTCTAGCTGGCTTGTGTCATATACATGAATGTCTTCTCCTGAATCTCTTGGCATTATTTTCCTGTGTATGTTTTTCTGTGCCCAAATTTCCCCTTTTCATAAGAATTCAAAGTTTTATTGGATTAGGGCTAAGCCTAATGACTTCATTTTAACTGAATGACTATTATAGAGACATTGTTTCTTTTTATAAACCTCAATAACAAACTACTTGAGAAATAAATCAGGAAAACAATGCCATTCACAGTACCTTAAAAAATAATCACTACCACCAGCACTTTGGAATCACCTCAAACAAGGAGATGAAAGGCCTCTCTTCTACTGAGAAGGTAGGGAAACAGGAATCTCTCTATTCTGCTGATGAAAATATAAATTATTAAAGATACTATGGAAATCAGAACACAAGTCTGTTTTTATATATGCAAAAGAATTAAGTTATCATACTGTGGGAATTCCTGAGTATGTACAGTATTGTGGCACAGTTCACAATAGCCAACTATGGAAATGGAACCACACTGAATGCCATCAACAGATAAATCCATAAAGAAAAAAATACATATATATATTTATATACATGCACACACATACACAGATGCATACACATATAATGACATTTTTTAGCTATAAAGAGGAAAGAAATATTTGCGGGAAAATGCATGGAACTGGAGATCTTCATGTGGAACAAAACAAGTCAGAAAGAGAAGAGTAACACACTTTCCTTATGTGAAATCAAAAAGCAAGTAAGCAATCAAAGAAAAACCAAAGATGAGAGCAAGTGAAAATTAGAATAAATATAGAAGGGGCTTTCTGTTAGACAAGAGGAAGACAGGATGGGTAAGAGAAAGAGGGATTGAGAGATGATAATAAAGAGAAAGGATGTGATCAAAATATCTTATATGTATGTGTGAAAGTACACAGAAACTCAATATTTTGAAAAATTAGTAAGGATTAATAAAATATATTTTCCTAACCTCCAGACTCTCAGAGGCTAATTTCCTCCAGGTGCCTAGAAAGGGGGACAGTGAAAGCTAAAGAAGCAAATGACAATAGACACTTTCCTAATTTCATAGCATATAGGGGGCTGAAAGGTCACTGCCTCCAAGTGGACAGAGACCAAGACTCTCCTTACCTTCCAGTACATTGGGTCCACACAAAAATGGGAGGGAAGAGAACACACCAGAGGCAGGCAGAGACAGATCAGGCACCAGCGCACAGGGGAGCTTTCAGTGAACCTCAGCAACAAGGGAGCCCAGCGCCTTTACCAGGATCCAGGGCTGCGGCCTTCCTGCTGGCACCCAGACCCCACCAGAGGTGCTCAGAGACAGATCATGCAAGTGGTACACAGGGGAGCTTTCCAGGGAACCTCAGAACAAAGGAGCCCCACACCACTGATCAGCACCCAGGCCTGTGGCTTTCCTGCCTCTGCCCAGACCAAGCCAGAGGCCAGTGAAGACAGACAGTGGAGGTAAGGCATGGTGGAAGTAGCACAGTGAATCTCAGCAAGAAAGGAACTGTGTGTCATTGACCAGCGATTGGGCCTGCAACTCTTCTATGACCACGGTGAGACCAGAAGCCTTGGAATCTACATTTCTTTGTGGGCCAAACTTGACATAACTGTTATATAGAGAAGAGCCTCCAAACTCACCACCCACTTCTCTGTGGACACTGAATGAGTGCAGCTTTGGTACTGGAACCTATACACAGGCATTCAGTTAGTTCCTCCATCTACTCTACCACATGGAAGAAATCACTCACTAGAAGAGTGAAAGAATACTGTTGACTACAGCCATTGGTGAGTTGGTGGGGTCAGATCTACCCACAAGAACCTGAACTCTTGTAGAGTTCAAACCTGTAGGGACTCATTAAACTCAACTCAGGCATTATACTCAGAAACTTGACAAGGGATGATGGATGTTTCCTTGTGACTAATGTTCTTAGCTTTGTATATTGTTGTTGGTGATTTTCATGCTATTATTACTGTTTTTCTTTCTTTACTCTGACATAACTACCTTTTTTCATTTTTCTACTCTGCTGGTACTGAATCTGTCCAACATTTTGGTTTTCTGTCCTCTCAACTGCTTTCATCTTTATATATAAGGGAAAATAGTTTTATACATAAGGGAAAATAGTTCCTACTGTTAGGTTCCCTTGTTCTCCTCTTGTTCCCTCACACCCTCCTGTTCTCGTCAGAATCAATACCCAGAAGTAAAAGGATTTCAGTCTACCTTAATTCTTCTTCTTTCTGTATTATTATAAGCAGGTCACTAGTGGTGCTTCCGTTCTCAGGTGGGGCTGTCTTATATATGACCCGTTAGCCTCTGTTATCCTCTGGAATCTATAAGTTCTCAAGATTTATGTGATCTTGATACATCTGCTTACCCTATTTCTATTTTTTCATTCCCCTTCTATCTCCCTACCTTCCCATTTCCCCAGTGATCATTTATTCCCAAAGGGTACTACTGCTACATTTAAGACCCTGCATGTTGTACACACATTGCTGATTAATTTTAAATTTTGGTGTATGGTCATAGAGGTAACTCATGAGTTCAAAGTTTTCAGAAGAGCAATTACCAAAGCTTTTCATTTCTTTGATTGTGCCCAATACTGTTGATGATACTGACTGTAGTATGGCAGCAAAGATAATGTGATTTTCTGTTCAAATACCTCCCATGGTGTGCCAGAACTGAGAACTCTCAAGGGCCATAACAGATCCAAGGAGAACAACCCAGGAAGTAGGTATCTCCTAAGGTTCTGAATATTAGGAAGAAAGAGACTTGCAACTAACAACAGCTCACCAAGGGAGAAATTCGGAAGTCAAGCCCTTTCACAATACCATGCAAAAAAATGAAATATCTAGGAATCAATCTAACAAAGGAGGTGAAGGACCTCTACTCTGAAAACTACAGAAGTCTGAAAAAGGAGACTGAATAGGATATCAGAAAATGGAAAGACATACCTTGTTCCTGGGTAAGAAGAACTAACATTGTCAAAATGGCTATACCCCGCCACACACCTGCTATACAGATTCAGTGCAATTCTGATTGAAATCCCAACAGCATACTTCAAAGATCTAAAGAAAATAATCCAAAAATTCATCTGGAACCACAAAAGACCTAGAATAGCAAAAGCAATTCTAAGCAACCACGACATGGAAGGGGATATTACGATGCCCAACTTGAAACTATATTATAAAGCCAATGTGATAAAAATGCCATGGTACTGACAAAGTAACAGACCTGAGGACCAGTGGAATAGATTAGAAGACTCAGAAAAAACAAAGGAGACAAATATCCTCAATGGAGGAAAAGACAGACTCTAACAAATGATGCTCAGAAAACTGAGCTTTAACCTCCCAAAAACTAAAGCTAGACCTATCTCTTTCCCCATGTATTAAACTGAAATCACAGTGAATTAGAGACCTAAACTATAAAATAGAAACACTAAACCTGATGGAAAACAGGTTAGGTAAAACAATTGTTGACTTTGGCTTAGGGAAAAACTTCATGAACAAAACCTCTATAGCATGAAAAATGCTCCCAACAGATCTGCCTATTTTTTTATTTGCCTGAAAAGTTGAATCACCATGACCTGTGGTTCCAAGGCCTTCATCATTTGTTCTGGTCCCCTCTGCATCAGAATAAGATGGAGCAAAGAGATATAGCCCAATCACTACCAGCACAGCAATATAAAATCAATATAAGCCTTGAGATAATGAACAGTATTAAGTTTATCAAGTATATCAGAGAATTTATCACATTTTTTAAATCTCATCATCAAAATACAAGTCTGTTGAAGCTTCTTCCTGGAGGACATCAGGATCTATGCTTAGACTTTTGTTATTGCTCCTTGAACATACTTTTTAATATGCTCCCAGTGACTGGCTAGACCTATTTTAAGGGGAAATATAAAAATTGAGTAATGTACTGATATATGAGGCTCCTTATAGCTGTAAACTTTCAATATGACCTCCCATCCAGAGAACTGTGGTCTATCCAAAGGTCCATGGTCAATAAATTTATATGGTTCCAATTTTCCATATCTTCATGATCAGCTCCTACATACATTCCATTCCATTTAATATAAGCTTGACAAACCTCATATATGGATAGGAAAGAATCTACTTGCTCTCTAGCATCAAGAGTAGACCCCAGAGTTAACAAAGTTTCCAATGATGTGGAGCGCCCAGGTCTATTCGCGCAATAAGGCCCAGCATCCTTTTAGTCTTATGGACCAGGTGATCCACTAAGGTATATAACAAATAAGATACAGGGGAGTAGGCCCCTGTCTCAGATTAACTGGTATCCAGCGTCTAGTCATTCTTCCATAACCAGTACTATTTGATCAGAAACTTCCAGTTTTTTACAGTGACTAAATACACAACTATAAGCCAAGGATTGTTTTTTCTGTTACTACACCATGAAGAAAAACATAAAAATTATAAATGCAAATATTAGTTTGAACATTTGTTTTTTGAGACAAGGTCTCACTTTGTAGTTCAGGCTGGCCCTGAGCTCACTATGTAGCTCAGGCAAGCCTGGAACCCAGCAGTCCTCCTGCCTCTGCCTCCCAAGTGCTGGGATTACAGGCATGAGCCACCACGCCTGGTACTGGGTATGCGGTATTGATTGTTGGTGGGCGTGAGTCACCACACCCAGCATTGTATGTGGTTACCAGGATCGAACCCAGGACCTTGTGCTTGCGAGGCAGGTACTGGAACGACTGAGCTAAATCTCCGGCCCAAGTTTGAACCTTTTTATGTAACTTTAAATACTGGCTCTATGGTGAGGTCAGATCTCCAACTGCTCATACTTTACCCAGCATGAAAGGCAGTCCAAGCTTCTTCAGTGGCACTCACATTTTTTTTCTATTATCTGCTAAAATGTGAGCAAATATCTTCCCTCATAATATTAATTGTACTAAGTCATTTTACCTCTTAGGACATCCTTTTACAACACCTGTGCAGCAGACCTTTTCTTGTGCCAATGGATTTCTGATGGATAATATTCACTTTCCACAAGTGGCTATAAAACCTTTAAAATGAAAGCAACAGGATTTAACTGAGCTTGTAGGAGTAGCTATCTTCTTCCTTTCTGTTTTAGAAGTTGAGCACTAAAGCTTGATGAGTTTGTTTGATAATCGTTTGTCTCTGGGGTTAAAACTCACATTATTTTGTCTTTGCAATGATATATTTGGGCTGAAAGAGCTGTATATATTTGTTGAGAGCTACTAGCGACCAAATTGATTTTTTCTTTTATTTTTTGATACCAGGAATTAAACTCAGGAACTTGCACTTGCAAAGCAGGTGTCAGAACAACAGAGCTAAGTCCTAGTCATTGGGTCTACCCCTGGCAGCTGGCACCTTTGGAGCAGCTTTTAGCCTAGCCATCTGTAAGTCACAGCCCCACTGTGTGAGGCCCCACCTATGCCAACCATAGTGCTCCAAACCTGGGAACTTAACTATTTCTCACAGTAGAATTAGTGGGAGCTCCAGAGATGTTAGTTATTCCTTGGCCTGCAGATGTAAATTGTTGAAGATGTGCCATTTTACCACAATTAAAACATTTCATATTTTTAGCATTTGATTACCCTTTTTGCATAGAAAATTTAATCTTTTGAAGATGACTAGTGTAAACAGATTATAATAACATATTTAGAATTTAATCCTTTAATGATAACCAGGGAATCATCATCACATATTTAAGCCTTGTATATTGGGGTGTGTCTCCTAGAAAGCTATGAAAATTTTGGGGCTCCCATTAGTGAACAAAGGTGGAATAACTGTTTTCTAGGTAGTTGCTCCTTTATTTACTAGAAGGAACCTACAATAGCAAAATTCTTTTTTTTTTTTTTTTTTTTTTTTTTTTTGAGACAGGGTCTCACTTTGTAGTTCAGGCTGGCCCTGAGCTCACTATGTAGCCCAGGCAAGCCTGGAACTCAGCAATCTTCCTGTCTCTGCCTCCCGAGTGCTGGGATGACAGGCGTGAGCCACCACACCGCACACTGTGGTATGTGGTATCGATTGCTGGTGGGTGTGAGTCACCATGGCCAACACTATGTGTGGTTACTGGGATCGAACTCAGGACCTTGCACTTGCGAGGCAGGTGCTGGAATCACTGAGCTAAATCTCCAATCCGAGCAAAAGTAATTCTTGGTGACAAAGATAAGGCAGGAGGTATCATAATCCCCAATTTGAAACTATACTACAAAGCTACTTTGATAAAAACAGCATAGTATTTGCAAAGAAACAGCCATGATGATCAATGGAACAGATTAGAAAACACAGAAAGAACTCTAGATTTACTATGCCACCTCACCTTCAACAAAAAAGCCAAATATCCTCAGTGAAGGAAAGACAACCTTTTTAATAAATGGTACTGAAAAAATTGGGTATTAACTTGTCAAAGATTAAAACTAGATGCATATCATCATGCACTAAACTAAAATAAAAAGGGGTTAAAAATCTAAACATTAAACAGTAACACTAAATCTACTGGGAGACATTAGCATAGGACCATACTTCATGAACAAAACCTTGGTCACACATGAATTAGCACAGAGTCAACATCTGGGACTTATTCCTATTAAAAAGCTTCTGTATAGCAAGAGAAACCACCAACAGAGTGAAGAGACAACCCACAATGTGAGAAAAGTTTTTCACTAGCTGTTCCTCAGACAGGGCATACTATCTAGAATATGCAAAGAAATTTTAAAAATTAGAACCCTGACTCAACTTTAAAGATCTAAAAGTGGGCATCTGAAATGAGCAGACATTTTTCAGATAAAGAAGTAGAATCATCAAATGAACATATAAAAACAATGTTCAACATCACTGGTCATTTGAGAGATGCATATGAAATCAACACTGAGATTCCCACCTCACTCCAGAAAGATGGCAGCTGTGAGATAATCAACAAATGCTGGCAGGACTGTGGGGAGAAAGTGCAGGAATGTACAGTGGTATAACTACTGCACAAATCAGTGTGCAGATTCCTCAAAAACTAGCATGAGTTTTACTCAGCTATTACCCTGCTAGGTATATTCCCAAAGGAAGTACACCACAGTGATGTATGCATACCCAAGTTTATAGCAGCTCAGTTTGTAATAACCTAAATCATGGAAAAAATCCAAATGTCCATCAACAGGTGACTGGATGAAGAAGATATGTTTGACAAAATGGAGTATTACTCAGCTGGAAAGAATGATAAACTTGAGACATTTATAGCTATATAGATGAACATAGAGGCCATACTCAGCAAAATAAATAGGATACTTATGTAAACACTGAATAATTTTCTGGTCTGAGAAACTGAGTGAGAATCATAATCTATAATTGGTATTGTAAAATAGGAAGAAAACATTCATGGGAGAAAAGGAACTAGGGAAAGGAACGTAAATAGGAAGGGGTGGTATTGTTTACGCTGTCAGTTATGGTACAGTAATGAGGCAAAATATATTCTGAGCAACTGTTGGTGTGGGTGTACACTTGTAAGGACTTGCTATTGTTTTTAAGGCTTAATATATTAATTAAAATAAAAAAGTTTAATATAATTTTTGCTGCTCTATAGTTTAATTCTCTCCATTATCTCCACTGCAGAAATTATCCACATGGTGCCAAGTGCTTTTCCTTTATTATCTTGAGTTTGCCCATGGAGTCCTCTAACCACTTAACATGACATGAGTCTTTTCCTCCATAACAGTGAAGCTGCCCTCTCAGGCCTGCTTAATCCCACATGGGGCATCAATTATTGGAGACTGATTTCCTACCTAGAAAAAGAGACAGTAAGGGCTAAAGAAAAAAAGACAATAGAGACATTCATTAGTTCAAAACATATGGGGGGCCAGGAAGCCAGTGCTTCAGACTGGGCAAAGACTAAAACTCCTTACTAGCCAGTATTTCTTGGGTCCACACAATAATGACAGGGAGTATGGGGTGACTTAAGGGGTGGTGGAGATCCTAAGATGACCCAAATCTCATGCTGATGGGGGAAGAAAGGAGAACATTCCCAGACAGCAGATAGGATGGTAAAGGGTTCTGCCCTCCTCCCCAGGTGAAACTTTTCTCTTTTAAATTACTATGTGGTTCTCAAGGAACAGGATGTCTTTAGCTAATGTGATCTTGCCCTTGAGCACCACAGAATCATGACCATTAAGGCCTCCACTGTGACCAGAGCCAAGACAGAGCTATGTTTCCACATACCAAAGTCAACTCTCAGGGAAAACAACATAGGGCCTTAGACAATTTTAGTTATGCTTTAATTATGAAATGATTTTTCCTCAAAATCTATGTAGAAATGTTCCCAGCACCAGGCTAACCAGATCAGTATCTCGAATGAAGGGTCCATCGCATCTGTATCTTTTCAGAAGTCCCCAGTTTATTCTAATGCTCAGGTATGATTCCTGGTCTAGCATTCAGTTTGGGAGACCTTTTTTTTTTTAATTTTGGAAGGCAGTGAACTAGAATTAATTTCAGCTTTCTGGATTGTATAGAGAAAAAATGGTAACTGGAAAATCAGACTCTCAACTGATGGCTTAAATTTTCTGCCATCACAGATAACAAAAAGTAAGGAATGAGGAAAGAAAAAAGAAAAGTGGTTGTCTCAGCAGTTTCGGAAATAGATACCTAAAATAGCTCTAATCAAAAATATAATTAGGATCTTCCTATAAAATCTTTTTTTCACTTCTTATTTCCATGGATCTAAGGTTATAAAACAACTCTATTTTAGCTTAAAGATGAAACAAGGTAATTTAGACTCTTAAACCATGTACAATATTCCCTTTCTGATTAATTGTTTACTAAGATATAGATCTTAAACTGACAGTTTTTCTCTATTACTATTTTGCCTGTTACTCCATTTTGTCTGTTCAAAACACTTTAAAAACCATACCCTATTCTGATAAGAAAAACTTTATTAGAAATTGATAAAATTTCTTGTTTAAAAAAAATGTGCTAGCAATATGAATCTTAGAATTTTAACTTACTAATCTTAGTGGATTCTGACATTATAGTTATTATATAGTTTATTGGCTTTACTGGGGACTTATGTAGGGTTGATGTCTTGTAAAGTCATAGTTCGTGGCAGACTAACTTTAAGGCCCTCAGAATTAAGAGCTAGTGTCACAATGGGCAAAAAATAACTTTTTGCCTTGAGAATGAATGAGAGAGTGGATTCAGTTCAGATTTGGGGGCTTCAGGATGGGACCCTACAGGAAACCATGTTTATGCTGGAAAGAACAAGTCAAAATGAGTCGGCTGAAGCAGGAATTGTGAGATTTCCAAGACCTGAATTTCTGAGACAGGAGGTTAACAGAGGAGGAGGAGGTTATTTTAGATTCTTCTCCTCTTCTCTTCTCCAGCCCTTCTTCCTTCCCCGAGACTCATCAAATCCCAAATTCCTTCTAATACTGCCTGAGGTTGTTAAACCAGATAATTTATGAAGAGATCAAATACTTCAAAATGTAAATCTCTGGAAGAATTTGGGTTACATTACTGGGTTTTAGTCAGAGTACAGTTATAATGCAAAATTCCTTCCCATCTAAATGGAGAGAATTCA
Organism: Thryonomys swinderianus; assembly: GCA_004025085.1. Lineage (NCBI taxonomy): Eukaryota > Metazoa > Chordata > Mammalia > Rodentia > Thryonomyidae > Thryonomys > Thryonomys swinderianus. The sequence goes on from PVIC010005367.1 coordinate 21,065, forward strand.
TAACAAACACAAAGCCACTTGATATTCAAATTCAGGCAGAAACAGAAGAGGCAATAATTCAGTTTATTAGCAGACTAAAGTGAGTCTTTGAAGATACTTAAAAATGAAAAAGAATATTCTAGGTTGTTATTTCCCAAAATATGAGATACCAGTAGGAATTTAAAAGATGAATATTTGGTCCTTTAGACAAATCCTTTTCAGAAATACTAGGGTTGGGTAGGGAGGGCATGTGTTTACGTGTGAAGAGAGTACAAATAGAATGTAAAACTGAGATTGGAAACTGAATTCTTCGGGGTGGAGTGTTTTTTGTTTGTTTGTTTTTTAACACCTCCAAGTATCCAAATCCACAAGAATCTCTCAGTAGGAATGCCTAGAGTCCCTTTCCAAATTTTATTGGCTGCAAAATCATTTTATCATGGAACTATCATTAACTTCTCACAAAAGTAGCAGTTTTCAACATTCTACAAAACGTAAGTCTCCTCTTGGATTCTGCACTGTTTGGGGAATCATTTTAATTTAACATTTGGTTGATGTATTTCTGTAAAGTTTTGCAATTTGCCTTTGAAATGCAAATTATGTCATTGCACAACTGTTTAGGAATAAAGAAAAACTACTTATAGAGACTATCTGGTTTCTTAAGGAATAGTCTATCTAGTTTTTAAAAGATACATTGAGTTTTAACTTATATATACTATAATTCATTTATTAAGGGTAGATACTTTGATGATTATGCACAACAATTCATATTCTCTCCAGTTAATATGAAGAATATTTTCTTCACAATAAAGGGTTCCCTGCTGCCCTTTGCTATCAATCTCTTTCCCTGACCTGTCGGATCAGACAATTTGTGCTGCTGCTCACTGTAATTTGTCCCCCTCTTGGATCTCATGCAAATGGAACCATATAGCATGAAGGAGCACTGTGTCTGACCTTTATTTCAGCACATCATTTTGGGCTCATCCATTAGTATTCCTTGGATGTGGGGAGTCGTCTGAGGGTCTCCACGGCTAGGCCTGGAGATCTGCACTGGTGCTGCCCTGACTTAAGTTGGGAGATCTGCACTTTAAATAGTGCTGTCCAGCTCCTGAGAAAAGCTGCAACCTCAGCCAGGGTTGCTGCCTCAGAATGCCTTAGCAGTGGAGGTCAGAAATAAACAACTGGCCCCAGGTCACCCTCCACTGTCCCCTCAGTTAAGAATGTGCTGCCCTTTCCTTAGTGACTAAATTGATCAACAAACTCTATTGTGATGCACTGAAGATAAAATTATTCTTGTCTCTTGACTGCTTGTTTCAATGATCTAATAGACTAGGAATGGCAAAAAAAGTAACCTTCAGAAAGTAGACAATAGAAAAGTTACATTTAAAAAGAAAGGGCCGGAGGGTTAGCTCAATGGTTCCGGTGCCTGCCTCGCAAGTGCAAGGGCCTGAGTTTGATCCCCAGTAACCACATATAATGCTGGGCGTGGAGACATGCCCACCAAGGATCAACACTGCATACCACAATGCCGGACGTGGTGGCTCACGCCTGTCATCCCAGCACTGGGGAGGCAGAGACAAGAGGATTGCTGAGTTCGCGGCGGCTTGCCTGGGCTCCACAGTGAGCTCAGGGCCAGCCTGAACTACAAAGCGAGACCCTGTCTCAAAAGCAAAACAAAAAAAAAAAAAAAAAAGGAAAAAGAAAAAAACAGTTGTAGACACGGTACAAAGGTTAAATCATTACTTATGTTTTTTTTTTATCATGCTGATTCTACAGTTCTCTGTTTCTAATCTCTGTGACTATAGACAATTGTTAGCTGCTTCTGATATCACTGATTTCCCTGAAATCTGTATAAGTATAGCGCTGTAAACAAAGTGTCCTGCTCAGTTCTGACTGAGAGGCCCTCCTGATCCCATTATTCTGTCTTCTGTTTCTTCTTCATTCACAACCCTCCATCTCCTATCCCCTTGTTTTGTCTGGCAGGCTCCGACACTTTGAGTAGGGTTCCACTATATGTTTGACATATAACAGACATTTGAATTGTCTCCAGCTCTACACATAATGAATAATACCACATTAAAGGTTTATATTCCATTCCTTATGTCAATATATATTGACACATATCCATTCATATATTCATTTTTACCTAGGAGTATAATCGCTATGTAATATATTAAATGTATGCTTAACTTTCTAAGGTACTACCATATTAATTTGCAAAGTGGCACTGTCATTTTGTATTCCAAGAATATGAGTGACATTTTATATTTTCACCAATAGTGAGTATTGACTGTCATTTTAACTTTAGCCATTCTACCAGGGATATAGTGATATCTCATTTTAGTTTTAACCAACATCTCCTTGATAACATGATAATGAACATTTTGTGCTTTTTAACATCATCTGTCATATTTTATGAAGACTATTCAAAACATTTTCCCAATTTTCCTCTGTCTTTTCATTACTGAGTTGTAATAATTCTTTATATAGGGCCAGAAATTCAGATTGGTGGTTCTGATATCTTCCTGACAAGCACAACGTCCCAACTTTGATCCCTGCTGGCTCACACCTGTAATCCTCACACTGAAGAGGAAAAGGCAGGAGAATTGCTGTGAGTTCAAGGTTAGCCTGAGCTACATTGTGAGTTCAGGACCATCCTGAGCTACAAAGCAAGACACAGTCTCAAAAAAAAAGAGAAAAAACCCTAAAAAAACCAATTCTTTATGTACTCGGAATATAAGCTCATTATCACGTATGTTTAGCAATTATTTTGGGAGTTGTACTTTTTGTTTAGTTTTTTTTTTAACCATAAATTTTGAAGAGCTAAAATGTTAAGTTTTACCAATTTTTTATGGTTTATGATCTTACACTTTATTCAGGGAATCCTTGCCTGACCCTTCATTAAAACTATTGTAAGACTTCTTCTAGTGTTACAGCTTTAGTTCCAAGACTTATTATCATCAATTTATAGAGTTTTATAAATGTTGATTCTCTTACTTTTGCTGACATCATTTTGGTGAGAGCAAAAATTTTCTATACTCCATATTCTACTATTCTGAAATCCAACCCATAGTTTTAAAGTATTGATCCTTTTCTATTTACATGAATTGTACTGTTCACAATTATTTAATTTATTGTGAAAATTTAATTGTAAGTATATATAAAAGTATATATAATTTGTTAGTAAGTATAGATAAAAGTGTTCAGGAGGTACATGAGTAAAATTATTTAAGACTGTCTCCAGATTATCACTTAAGGATGCTATATAGTAAAGCCTTTATTCTTTTATTTTTCCCCTTCTTTTTTTCCTTTCCTGGTCATTCTAATCTGCTAAAATTTCCCAAACACCAAGTTTACACTAAATACAAGCATAAGAAAATAAAAAAATGGATAAATCTAAATTGGAAATCCCCTTGTAAAATCTAAATTGAGTCCCTTGAAGGGCTCTGATATACATGCATACATACATTTATATTTATTTATTATTTATTTATTTATTTATGACAAATCTATGCTGTTAATGGATTATTTTTAAAAACCTCATATAACATGAAGGAATACATGAGGATCATATACAAGTAGACTAGACTACAAGATTAATTCCTGGTTTGTGGCTGTATTATTTATATGAATAATTTAGAAGTAATCCAAATTTTTATTTCCATAGTCACAGAATATTTCTCATCAGAAAAAAGAAATTTCCTACATTGGACTGAAACATATCTGCTTGTAAATTTCTATATTTCTATCCACAAGGGGAAAAAGATATATTATATATATTGTGGTTACATATATTATATATTATGGTTATATATTATATATTATATATATATTATATATGCATACTCTTTCTCAGACCATCCCCATTGATACTTCAACTATTCCTTGTGTGAAATTGTTTCAAGAAAAATCATCACCAACTGATTTCTTCCAGAGGAGAGTTCTTATTTAAATCAATTCAATCATGATGTTGTTTTCCCAAACTGTGGGTTTATCAAGTACTGCTGTCCCTGTTATCTCAGTCTCCCAACCCCCTAAATTGGCACAACTCACATATGTCATGAAGCAGAGAAACTCCATGAGGATCTCTACTTGATTAACTTCAAGAACGGCTGCTGCTAGAAGAATTCTAAAATTTAACAGACTTGAATGTAAAGTCCTCTTCCACTGTTCAAAATTGTAACTGAATAAGTACAAAATGTGACAAACTGAGCTCAATTAAAATATGTTCTAAGAGGCAAGGGCTCTATTTCACTTACATGCAATATGATCTTCAGGGATTAACTATTTAGGAAAACCTACGTGCAAATTAATTTAGCAGATGCTGTCCTTTCTGGTGTCTTTGTAGGAAAAACTTACTTTGCCAAGCATATACATGAGAACACCTGGAATCACTTTCATCTCTAGCAAGTAAAGCACTTAGAAATTAAAACTTTACTCCTTACAGAAAGAAAACAGCTTAAAAAAAAAAAAAAGAAAAAACCTAGAGGGCCAGAGGGTTAGCTCAGTGGTTCTGGCGCCTGCCTGGCAAGGTCAAGGGCCTGAGTTCGATCCCCGGTAACCGCATACAATGCTGGGCATGGAGACTCACGCCCATCAGCAATCAATACCCCATACCACAGTGCCGGTCGTGGTGGCTCATGCCTGTCATCCCAGTACTCGGAAGGCAGAGACAGGAGGATTGATGAGTTTGAGGTTTGCCTAGGCTGCATAGTGAGCTCAGAGCCAGCCTGAACTACAAAGCGAGACCCTGTCTCAAAAAAAAAAAAAAAAAAACCCTAGAAATCAAAGACTTTTAAAACCCATCAGATAATGAAGGTGTTGGTCAAACAGTATTCCATAATTAGGAGAAATGGACAAATCACAAAAATAGCTGTGACGGTAATAAAAAAAGGGAAACAATGCTTATCTGTTTAGGGGGTTGGGGTAGTGGGGTGGGTAAGGGAACAGGAAAAATTGAGAATTAAATCGTGTCATATACTGGTACAAATTCCCAATACTGAGTGTGATCATGATGTGTATACACAATGTACCAATAAAGATAAAATAAACAAAAAAATGATAGCTGACACTAGCTTACATGAAGCCAAAATTCAATGGAACATTTAAGTAATAACTAAAAAACTTGTGGAAGTAGAGAGTAAGCTTCCTTGAGCCTGAGATACTCATGTGAACAGGAACTTAATGAGTTTTACTTATAGGAATCTCCCCGGGTCCTTAGAAGTTGAATCTGTATTTTCAAGATGATTTCTATGAAAAACAAATGGACAAATGAAAACCAGATAAATCTATGGTATTTTAGAACCCAACAATACAAAATTTCATTGCACCAAAGGGTTATGGTCTTTCAAAACTGCCACAGACTCAGATTTTAGCTCTTTCAGGCTTTCCGTCCCCTCTTTTGCAAAACTATGCCAGTGCTTCAGGGAATTAAGAAAACTAAGGCATTTTGAAGAGCTTTAAATTCATTCCAAAGACTTTCCAAAATTTATGAGACTGTGTAGGTAAATTCTTAGGACAATAATCCTTTTAATCCCTGAGTTTTCAGAGAATCAAAGAAAATTATCTCTAGACATAACCTGGGAGATGCTGGGGAAGGCATACCTGGTAGAGAAAAGTCTGTGGTACTGGAGAATTATATAAACTTGATGGGCACCTTTGGAGGCTGAAGACAACAAGATATTTGGAAAATTTTAAGAGAATTTCAGAGCATTTCAAGAAAAGTTAGTTTATTCAGGTTGATAGTGGTCCCCAAACCCCTTTTTTATGTAGGTTATTTTTGTATAGCTAACTTATGTAATTTCTTTTAAAATTTAATTTGAGGACAGTTGTCTCATCCTTTTTTTTGTTTGTTTTTGATACAGGATCTCACTTTGTAGTTCAGGCTGGCCCTGAGCTCACTTTGTAGCTCAGGTAAACCTCAAACTCAGGAATCCTGCCTCTGCCTTCTGAGTGCTGGGATTATGGCTATGACCCACCATGCCTGGCACTGTTGTATGTGGTTACTGGGGATTGAACCAGGGACCTTGTGCTTGCTAGGCAGACACCAGAATCACTGAGCTAAATCTCTGGCCCTTTTCCTTATTGTTCAAACGTTTTGAGGTTGAATCTACTCTAGGGAGAGGCATTAATTTAACAATCTTTTCTATATTTCCTTATCTTTTAAATGGTCCTCTTTGTAATTTCCAGTTATTTTCCTAGACTTGTTACTTCTAACCCTATAGACAGGGAGGGTATAGATCATCCTGTCTTCTGTAACCCCTGATGAAAGATATTCGCTAAACAGTGTAGATCTGAGATACATAGCTGGGAATTACAGAGAGAAAACAAGCATAGAACCCACCGATGATCAAATGCCTCACCAAAGAAACAGCATGCAATGAATAGCTGATCTTTCCCCATATTTTCAGATATTGTACCACCAAATAGCTGCCAAATGGAATGGCAGTTCAGAGAGAGCCAAACTTTGAATGAATTCTTGGAATGAAAATGTTTTTTCTTTCTTTCTACATGAGCCTTCTTCATAATATTATCAAATGACCACTCTTTGAATAATAAAGATATTCACTTATATTGATGGAATGACCAGACCTCGATTCCACATATAGTAAAGGTTTAAGTTAAATAAGTCTGTTTGCTTAAGATCATACAAGAAGGTCAATATAGTCAGAACATGAAATATATAGGCACTTTAGCTTCCAGGACTGGCAAGTACACAAATGTCTCAAGTTTCACTGAGCATATAGATACAGAGGTTACTATCAAGAGAACAAAGTTCATGGCATGTAGCCTGTCAGCGAACCATCTTCTGTACACCCAGACCCACACCACACTGTGCGTTTGCTCATTTGGTTGGCCAGTTTGAATTGGAGCACTCATTGATCCTGAAAGTCTGCAGTCAGTACCAAATGGATCGCAGAGCACAGTCCCATGCTCTCAGCATAATCACGGTCCACATTTATCAGCCTCAGCCTCATTAAGCCAACAGTATTGATTGTTAGTGTATCTTTCAGCCCTGTACTATAAAGTAGAACAAGGATCTGTGACCTGTGTATTTCAAAGTCCTGCCACAAACCCTACCAGAAGTCTTCAAGCACTATTATGAAATCATTTTTTACTCAGTTGCTAAAATTCATTTTTTCACTTTCACAAAATTGCCGCAGATAAGATAAAATGAACACATTCTCTCTCCTAAGATTCTGAGTTGAGCCAGATTTTGTTTTCTTAGAATCTCATCAAACCTGCTACCAGAAAATGGGTCCTAGTTTTCCTAAAATGAAGAACTCAAAGCAAAACCAATACTACTGTGTAACCTAGGAAAGTTGGAATAATCACATAGGCACTAAATACTTCTACCAGGAAATCATGTTCAACAAAACACTGAATACACATGGCAAAGAGAATCTGTACCTCCTAGTTCTCCAATGGGCTATAACTATATCTACATTTACATCTGCATCTATCTATATATATCTATATACATAGATAAAGCTACTGCTATGTTTCTAAATCTGTATCTCTTTTACAAAGAGTTTCACACACAGACACACACATAGACATTATATTTACATAATGCCTATAATATATTATACTTACTCTATGAGTTACACTTTTCCTCATTATGGCCAGAAGTTAAAATACATAGTTCAGAAAGGTTATCCCATAGATGTAAGAAGTTATAGATGCACTAATATCATACATGGCAAAATTTCTGAAAGATATTTTATGATTATTTAATGCATTTAATTAAAATGTTGAACAATCCCCAAGCCTTCCTGAGACATTTCTAGAAGTTTAACATTTTATTACACTCACAAAATTTTCAAAGAAAAAAACTTTGTCACTGTAAGTACCACAGCAAGGTCAGACGTTAATTCAGTTTCAGCCTTCTTACTGACATAAATCAATTTCCTTCACATCTGATTAGAACATCAAAGATTTTTTCCAGTGGTTATTTTGTAAGAGGGTAAGTTATCAACGTCATCAGATGAACTTGGTGATATTGAAACAGAAATGGAAAGAAGAGTGAGCGAACATATTTTGTATACAGTATCCCCAGGAATAGTGAAAAATACTGTTACAATGAGGAAGGTCCATCTCAGCATCAAGTCTGAGCTTTCCGGGGAACCAAGGTTTGCTCTACAGTAGCTCCTGGCTTGTGGTCACTTACTAAAAAGGCTCACAACCTTGGAATAGCCAGACAGAGAAAATTACAGGCTAATGAGTAACATAATCATTTCTAAAAACTCAAAGCTCTTTCCTTTATTCTTTTCTCAACCTTCAGTGGATTAACAATTCATACTATGGTGAAAATTATTACTTTGCATCATCATCTAAACTGCTTAGGTATGGACTACTTTGAAGTTTGAAAGTAGTTTGCTACATACAAGTAAAATGTTAACCAGCAAAACATGCACTGAAGTTATTTGTGGGCAAAATAATCCCCCAAAGATTCTGGTGTCATTAATTCAAATATCCTCTAGTCAAGACAATAGTGTGTTTAACTGACTGGTTTTCAAAAAATGTCAGTTGCTGGACTATCTCTTTATCATGTTAAAAGGTAAATACTAATCAAAAATTTTGCCACTTACAGCATAGCAGAACTTATGTGGTGGACTAAAGGACCAGATGGGGAACAGTCCTTGCTTAAAGTTAACATTGGAAAGTGATGCTTAAAATTAATCTAAAGTATGTCTTTTACAGGGATATTTTTAACTCAAAGTTTTTAACAGTGAAAAATAAATACAGAAGACCTCACAAAAGTAATAAAAAAACTTTACAAACATTTGATGCCATTCACAAGAAAATTAAGGATTGGTAGTAACTTAAAAGAAACTCATGGGCCGGAGGGTTAGCTCAGCGGTTCCAGCGCCTGCCTCAAAAGCGCAAGGTCCTGAGTTTGATCCCCGATAACCACATACAAGGCTGGGAGTGGTGACTCACGCCCACCAGCAATCAATACCACATACCACAGTGCCGGGCGTGGTGGCTCAGGCCTGTAATCCCAGCACTAGGGAGGCAGAGCCAGGAGGATTGCTGAGTTTGAGGTTTGCTTGGGCTACATAGTGAGCTCAGGGCCAGCCTGAGCTACAAAGCAAGACCCTGTCTCAAAAAAAAAGAAAAGAAAAGAAAAGAAATGCATTGCGCTACTCTAAAAGTTACTTACAATTCTGCCAGAAGTGATATACCTGCTAACATGCATATTAAGTAGCTTGGTTTTGCTCATAAGTTCATTACATGTTTACCAGTAACGTTTTACTTTTAGGTTTGTAGGGTCTTTTAAACTATATAAATACGACATAATTTACTATCCTAGATGCTGCATGACTTCTTTTACTCAAAATTACGTTTGTGAGATCCAGGTTGATACTCACAGCTAGAGTTTCATTCTTATAGATACATTGTTGGGGACTAGGCTATGAACCTCGGATCTCACCATCTGGGGCCAGTGTTATCTTGCCCCAGGATCAGGGAAGTATGTAGAAACTTGTCCATCACCTGGCTATGAGTAGAATGCAAGACAACCTCTGCTGAGTACATCTGGGAGCAGAGAAAATCTGGTTCCTCATTAGCTTAATCCTTAATCACCCATTCCCTATATTTTCTGTTTCATAAAATGCATAATACCCTTTCCCCTGAGCATCTCACTGGCCAATAAACACGTGCCAACCATGGAGTTTCCTTTGAGTCTGTCAGCTAAGGGCAGGACACTTCTTCGTTTCCCCTTTATAGCTTGAAAATTCCCCCCAAAATGTACCTGAGCGTCTGAAAAGCCTTTGGTAATCTATAGTACTTTATTGTTCATACCTATCTGATTTTCCAACTAGTCTATGTAATGGACATTTAGATTATTTCCTCTCTAGTTATTGAAAAGTGATTATAAAGCTGATTATTTCTGTGCATTTCTGCTTCTTCATGTTTAAGATTTCTTTAAGGAATACACTTGAAGGTAATGCCTATATTGTACTGCATGCAGATTCCACATCACTATGACAACTGAAAACTTTTCTATAATATTGCTAGTCATACTGAACAGCTTCAATGTATTGGTACCTTCCTGCTTTAAATGGAGGCTTACACTTGATACTGATGCCTCTACTTTTAATTTACAATTTAGCAGTGTAAATGTGATTCATTAGTTAGAGATTTTCTTTGGTAAAGTATTTATTTAAGTCTTCCATCCCTTTTTCCATTTTCCATTGCCTTTTACCTATTGAATTAGTGGTATTCTTTATATATTCTGAATATTCATTTGCTCTCTTATATATCTTCTCCATTTGTGGATCTTTTTCTTTGCAGTTGAAGTTTTTCTTTATAGTGTCTATGAATGAACAGAAGCTTTGGAATTTTGACTTGTAATCCATTCTAATTTAGTAATCCTTTTCTTTATGATTAGTAGTTCTCATGCCTTTGTAAATCGTTACCATACTCCTAGACATTTACTCTGGAAAGCTTTATAGTTTTGGCTTTTATATTTAATCCTTTCATACTCTTGGACTTTTTTTGGCTTTTGTGGTTCTGGAGGTAAAATCCAGGGCCTTGGTTATAATAACAGCATCGAAGTGCTGGTGTCTTCCTACTGATGTGCCACAAGGCAAACAGGTTGCTGCTGAGCCAAGGTCCAGCCCAAGGTCTGTACTTCACGCAGACCTGACATTTCTTAAGCTTTATACAGCACTCACTCATAAAGATTTGCATATATTTGCTACTTTCTATGTTCTATTTTTTCCTGAACCTCTGACTTTCTTTTATCATTTCCATCTACGTGCAGTGTATCTTTGGTGTTTCTTTTGGTGGAAATCTGGTATCTTCCTTCCCACTAGTCAATGTCTTTATTACACTATTGTTCTTGGAGGATATTTTGGTCAGTTTTACCACCTCAGAGTGGTATCTCCTTTATCATCCTATATCCTTTGGCTGCCTTGTTCCTGATTCTTGCTTGCTTGAAAGTTCTCTTTTCTCATTGCTCAATATCTTAGTTACTTTTCTCGTTGCTGAGACAAAATACCTGAGCCCTAAGTCAAAGGAAGAGAAGTTTATTTGAGGTCACATTTTGTAGAAGTTTTGATTCAAAGTTGTCTGGCTCCAAGGCAGGATGGCACAGGAAGAGAAACAGTCCTTGGCAAGCAGGCAGGAGATAGTGAAGCACCAAGCAGCAGGAAGCTTCCCCTCCTTTCCTCCCTTTATATTCCATCCAGGCTGTCCATCTACTGATTGGCAGCACCCACACCCAGGATGAGGCTTCTATTATCCACACCTTTAACCCCAATTATCACACTGTCAATCCACATTCATACACCCTGATCTAGTCATCTTCAAAACTCCTCACCTATCACTACAGGAAACTTTGGGAGGGAAATACACAGATACACACCACTAACAGTTTTAAATAATCTTTTCATAGTTGGTGTGTTATCTAAACACTGATTTTATTTCTTCTCTAGGTTGGGGAAGGGAGCATCTTAAAGCCAAGATTGTCTTTTATTAGTTCTTGAAATTTTTGCTGCCATTGACTTCAAATACCTCCTCTTTTCATTTTTTGTTTTCTCCCTCTAGTATTCCATTAAGACACACTGTACTGAAAACTTTCACATTATATCCTCCCTGTTATTTTTGTTAAATGTTCCTTACATTTATCTCTCTGGGTAAATCATGAATGATATTTCTTTAGTTTACAGTTACTTTCTAGTTTATTCTGTTTTGTATCAGGGCTATTATAATGCTTACCTTCTCTACTGGATTTTCATTTTTTAATATTATTTTTATTACTAGCAGTTATGTTTGGTTCTTTATGAAGTAGATTTTATCATTATCAAATTTGATCATGCATTATAAAAGACTTGACAAACGATTTAAAGCTTAGCTTCTATTTTTAAACATGATTAGAATATTATTTTATAATGTATACCTGAAAATTACAGTACTCAAAGTCCGCAAGGGTCTCTTTCAGCTGATTCTTGCTCATAGCACTTTGCTTACTGTGTGCTTGTTTATTATCACGGGATATTTGAGACTTACCATGAAAGAGAATTACTTTAACACCTACATTTGTTTTTCTGGCAAATACCTTGGGAAACTATCATTTAGCACTCACTGTATTTTAAACTTTTAAATATCAAAGGTAAAAAACAAATTGGACTGTGAAGCACATGAAGTCAAGCTGAAAATTACTTAATGACATACCCAGACAATCAGTTAATTAATGATATATCACCTTCACCTCAATCCCATACTTTGAGATAGCTGATTTTTCTTGTAGTACACACACACACACACACACACACACACACACACACACACACACACACACACACTTTTTTTTTGCAGTATTGGAGATTGAATTTGAGCCCTCATGCTTGCAAGGTAGATGTGGTGCCACTAAGCTAAATTCCCAGCTCATTACTTAAACATTTTAAATATAATAGAGATAATTGTTTCTGCATTACCATTATGTAACTTTCAGCTTTATGAAATAAAGATTTCATGTTAGACTCCCTACTTATGCAGGCAATAAGCCCAAGTTTACAAACCCAGCAGCTACCCTCGTATGAAAGTCAGTTACTTCTTTTCTTTATCTTAGTGGAGGAAGGTCTTATCTTTGGAGTTTTCAATCTCCTGAAACTTATCAGTTAATTAGTTATATGAGCCATAGATAATAGTTTTCCAGGAATATTCTTTGGAAATAGATTTCTACCCAGATACCTAGTCTGTGGAGGGAGTCAAAAGCACATGACCTGCACATTGAGCCTCAGACTCTGGAAAGCTGAGTCAACTCTGAGTCACTCCCGGCGCAGGTGGGTGAAGGCCAGTGAGCTCTCAGACTACCGGGGCCTGAGGGTGACAAGATGCAGTCTTTGTTCTTGGCTACTCTGCTAGTTTCTGTTCCCTAGATAACTATGTCTGTAGGCTGTCCTGGTTTCACACATCCTTGAGGCTATTTCCTCAGCTCATGGAGCTGTTTCCTCCAGATAAAAGGGTTAACTGTGACTTCATTGCCAAACAAGGGGGTTTCTCTCTCTCCTCTCTCAAGTTTTTCCCACTGTCCTTGTCACTCTATTTCACTGCTGTAAACATCTGTTTCCAGCCCAGTAAAGTTGCCATTAGCTAATCAAGCTATTGGTCAATCTCATTGTGCCCGCGGTTCGTATCCCCCGCTCCCCTCCTCTCAGAAGGAGACTCTCCCACTAGTTTACAATATCATTGGAATTGAATGTCTACAGTGGACTTCTAAATTATTTTAAAACCTATAATTCTGCCATTCTGTAATTTTATTTAGATTTGTCCATCCTACCATACTTACCTAATCAAACAAGTGGAAAACTGAACTGAGCTTCACAGGCAAAAAATATTTTTTTTCTTATACTGACTATATCTAAACATCTCTTTATTGCCAGTAAAATTTGGACTTCAAGTTTCTGAACTTGTGCTACTTCTCTGGAATATTTTCTCAACAAACACTTTATAAATTACTTGACACAGCACCATTTCAAGACTCTTTCTCCAATTAATTAGACTAAATCTCTTGAGACTTGACTATCGTCTTCTTTATTATTTCATGTGAATACTCATATTGTGATCTGCTCTCAATTTTAAGGGCAGTAAACCTCCAAAGAACTATTTTTATACCTTTTAAAAGTTTTCTTCTACTATGTTCTAAAATCCAGTTGGAATAAACAAATCCTTAAAGTTCTCTTAACCTCTTTATCCACTGATTTATTGATTCTTGGAATTACTGTTGCCTAGGCAATTCAAACCACAGGTCTATGTTTATGCAATTTTTAAATTAATTAAGGCAGACTTGGTTTAGGTATTGAGATTGCTTGACTCTGCTGAGTTCTACTTGATATTCTGTAAGAATACACAGAAATCTGAAGTTTGAAAATCACTTCACTTATATCCTATGACTATATCCATGCCAGCAAAAGTATCAGGAATGACCAATAAGTCAAGTGTTTGTTTAAGGTTACTTGAGGAAATTATTTCAATCTCCTCAAATTATATCAATACTAAAACAAGCCCAAAACAAGGTCAAGTTGGAAACATAAATGGGTCAAAAGTGAAAGTTTTATAAACACAAATTCCACACCATCTTTGAATCAAATACAAGATCAATTAATTGAAAAAGGAACTCATTTTATGTTTTTTTTTCTGCTAGCCAGACATGCCCTTCCCAAATCAAGTGTTCTCTTCCTCAAAGTTAAGAATTTATCTCTCTCTTCCACACAATGTTGAATCTCTAGTATTTGCAGGTCCTTGAATTTTAAGTGTCCATGTCCTCTTCTGGGCGACAAGGCAGGAAGAAATGCGAGAACCCAGACCTTTATAGATCTGTGACTAAAATTTTGATATCCTCTAGTTAGTTTTCTCTTCCTTTCTTTTCTGTTTTCATTTTACTCTCTTACTCATTTTGCAGTCTAGTAACACAGCAAGGTAAAAGGAAAAAGACAGAATCACTTAGCCCTTGCCCTCCATACGCACTGCCCACTGGTAAACCCACATAGCAGGTAGTGTGCAGCGCGGTCCGCTGATACAAAATGGATGCATCGTGTAGGGCCAAGTCACTCACCCTGTCTGAGGAGACAGAATTTAGGGGATAAATTTAAGTTGCAATCTGAAGTTAGGTTTAGAGGCTAGATCACAGAGATCCATTAGCTTTGCCAGACTAGACAAACTGAGCGACCAGTTGGCTCTTTGAATAAGGATTAGAAAAGCTCTGATTTGGCTCATGATGAGACATGGCAAGGTGCAGGCATCTTTGCCACGCCCATGAAGTTGATGCCAAGCCACCCAGCCTAATTAACTACTCCATTCCTGGTTCCAGAATCGATGTGGTAAGCAGGTCAACTCTTTGCCTGATAACCCTCTATTTTTCTCTTTTTCCCAGGGACTGGGGACCAAATCCTACTTTCACAGATTCACCTATTTGGAGCCTTTTGCAGCTATCCAGTGTTCTCTGTGAGTGTTTCTGGCAGAGCATTGAACTGTAGCTCTGAAGACCAAACACCAGCTTCTAAGTCTCAAAGCAGAACAACAACAGTAGCAGCAATGAATGCTGGTACTTTCCATTCATTCAAGTTTAAGCTACTCAGAAAAGTGTAAAAACACTAATTTATACTAAAGTGTAATGTGTTATTATTTGTACTCTGCACATAAATACACCTAATAGTTCTACTGAGATTGAATGAGAATTACAGGTAAGATTTTCAGTGTCTACCCCAATGTTTAAGAAAAGATAATCAGTTTTGCAGGATGTTTTCTAAATATTCCTATTACAAATTATTTATAAAGTTCTACTTAGCTCTTTATTTTTGACTGTAACAGTAGATCCCAAGATGTAAAATATTCTGAGATAAAGGTGCATAATGACTGGATTTGTCCTGAGCTCACAGCCTCACCTCTCAGTCTTCAAGTTGGTTACTGCAAACACATGCTTCTCTCTGGGCTTTTCTTGGCTTCCATAAAAGATGGGGTGAGTGGAAGTTGGAAGAGAGCCTTCGCCATAATTAATTTTGCAAAACCTTAAGCAATCAATCGCTAAGGGATGATTGTAGAAATCAAACATTTATTCTTTGTTGTGCTCACTTATTTCAAATGACAGTATTTTTACAGCCGATAATACTCATTTTGTAGGTTTGTTAATTTCCCATGACTGCTGTGATAAAGCAGTAAAAGCCCAGAGGTTTAAAATAATAGAGATTTTCTCACATATTTCAAGAACAGGACTCCAAAATCACACTATCCACAGACTTGGTTGTGGAAATACTGAGGGAGAATTTATTTCATACCTCTCAGTTTTTCATAGCTGCCGACAAAACCTGGTGTTGGTAGGATGGTAAATGCACCACTCAGTGTTGGCCTCTTGAGAATCTGTGTTTAGTTTTGCTCCTATAAGAACACTAATCATTGGATAGGGTTTACTTGATTTTTTCCCAAAAAATTGTTATTTATTAGTGAATGTTCATAGTACATAATGTTTACATTTCTTTTGTGGATCAGCACATGTGCATAATACATTGTAATTCCTTTTGCATGTCTTCCCTTCCTTCTCCCTACCCTCCATCTGTCTTCATCTTCCTTTTTCTTTTCCTTCATTTTATTTTGGTTTGATTCCATCTGAAAAAACTCTGTTTCCAAATAGTTATATTCCAAATTTCCTACTAGATATGCACTGGCCTCACTAAAGTCAATCTCACCTTCAGAAGCAAGAGTAAGGAGAACACTCAGCTGATGAGGAAGAATCCATCACCAAAGTCTCCATATGCTCTGGGCCTACGTAACTACAATGAACTTTTGCAATCTGCTATGGTATTTTTCAAAATCTACCCACATAGATCACTCTCCTCAAATCACTGTAGTTATTTTTTTCATTTTTGAACATTTTCATTCTGTTATATGAGTTTTGGAACCAACAGCTCTCATTCACCCAATCTCCCAAAATGACAGCAAAGAAAACCACTGTATAGCTCTTTGTTACGCACCTGATAAAATCTAAAAGAACTTCAGAGCACATGGAGGGAACTTGCCATTTTTTGATACTGTCTTGTATATAACTACATTCATCCCTCAGTATCAAGAAACTGATTCCAGAACCTTCTTTCTATCAATTCTAGTAGTCTCAGATAGTGCCCTTACATAAAATGGCACAGTATTTGCATATAATCTCCACAATTTTCTGATATACTTTAAATTACTTCTAGATTATTTATAATAACTTGCACAATATAAATGCCATATGAATTGTTAAACTGTACTGTTCAGGGAATAAAAACAGGGTAGAAGTTTACATGTTTGGAATAAATGTAATTTTTCTCTGAATATATTCCATCTGTAAAAACTATATATACAGAATACCAATTATATATGCATATTTTTCTTTCAACATTTATTAAACTTATTTCACTCTTATAATAGGTTCTTGGCAGCAAAAGCTCCCAGTTACATGACCAAAAATTCTGACCAAATTTAAGACAGAGGATGGATTGGCTTATATTTTAACACATCCATGAATTATCCATCATAGCTCCCACAAGCATAAAACACTCTGTCAGGAAAACCAAAATATTTCATTATACATTTTGTGCAACTTGCCATAGTCACAGACTTTCCACACAAACTCAAGTCAGTAAGTGATCTGAGTTTCTGTTGTTTCCCCTTTCTAAGTCAGTTCTTTCTTATCTGTAGTCCCTTTGTTCTGCTGGGGATGAACTTTAACCCAGTAGCTCCCTTCCACAGAAGGGTCCCTGCCACGCCTCACAAAGACACCGCAACGCACCAAAGTAGCTTCTTCCCTGCAGCAGTGATTTCACAAATCACTTATTTTATACAGGATTTGGATTAGGAAAAGCATCTCTCCCCTGGCTATTTTATGACTCACAGTGTAGAGAGTTCACTTTTTTGGCTAAGCTAACAATACACTTTAAAGAGGTAAATGGATTCATTTTAAACAATTGGCAATGACTTTGCTTTTTGTATTTCTTCTCTAGACTATCCAATTTCTTTCTTTTCTCCTAGCATTAAAACAACTATAGCACTCATATTTATATATTTTTATACGCAACATCTTTTAACAATCAAGAATTGTAAGAAGCTAGTTTTCTGAAGCATGAAATAGATATATAAATACAGATCTGTGACCTGTAACATCCAATTTCAAAGCTTTTATCCTGAAATAATGTCCTAACAGGTAATTCAAGGTTGAATTGCATACATTCAAAAACATCAGACATGTAAAGTGAATTTGGAAAGATTCAATCATCTAGCACAGTAAAATAAAATAGCTTAAATATCTTTTAAATTTTTTATTCCAAAATTCAAACTGTAGGACTTTTTAAATAATTTCTTATATTAGAAAAATATTAAAGATGAGTGTATATTTTGAAATTATCCATAAAATATTTCCTGTGTCAACTTAACCTTGCTTCAGAGTCTAAAGAAACATAAGTTCTTCTCTACTGAACATAAAGCCCATACAAGCATATGTGGAGCCAGCTTTCAGTTAAAACACAAGGTGTATTTTTGGTTTCTTTCAGCTCCTTTGGAAGCAATAGGCATCCTCACATTGCTCATCATTATTTCCATTGTCTTGGATGCTAACCATGGCATAAGCACAGTTTTATTACCTACCACAAACTGAGTTTTCCTGTCTACCTTGATGAATACTTACTTGCACTAAAGAAATTGATAGCTCACTTTTAACATGAAGTTTATAAATCAGAAGTGGTTTTTGTTTTGTTTTTTGGGGGAGCTTTTTGGTGATATTTTTTTGGAGTGGGGTTTGAGACAGGGTCTTGCTTTGTAGTTCAGGCTAGCCTAGAGCTCACTATGCAACTCAGGGTAGCTTCGAACTCACAGCAATCCTCCTGCCTCTGCCTCCTGAGTGCTGGGATTATAGGTGTGAGCCACCACACCCAGCATTGTGGTATGTGGTACTGGGGATCAAACTTGGGACCTTGAGCTTGCAAGGCAGATGCCAGAACCACTGAGCTAAATCCCTGACCCCAAATCAAAATTATTTTATATCTTCCATATAAGATGTAAGTATTTATAGGAAACATCAAAAACTTAACTGACTCAAATTAATGTATCCTGTGAAAAATATCAGGCAGTGAGGTATGTTTAGCAGTTACCCTCGAGGACAGGGCCTCAAAGAACCTGCTTCTGTACTGGATGAGTGAAGGGGTCTTTGAACACTTCTTATACGTGTTTAGTTTGCTTAGTATGTTAAAGGCAAAGACTTCAATCCTTCATGGACTATTCCTTTTATACATGTAACTTACATTATGTAGTGATCCACGTATTCTACTCTTCATCACAAATTGGAGATGAAACCATAGCTTATATGAGAATTGAAAAAAAAGAAAAAAGCAAATTTGTCACTATGTCCTACAGAGTGATCATTATGTGAACTATATAGTTCAGGACTGAGCATACAGTAACAGTAGGTTTCAATAATTCATGAGTTGCACAATTTATAAAAGGTAGAATGGAAGAATTACAAAGGAAAGCAGCCAATCAGTGCTGCCCAATGGCTGATGATTCCAACTTTTGCCTATGCATGCATATATTTACATATTCATACATAAGTAACTTGAATCTATGCAGTTTTTTTTCTTACTTTATTGGTACCAGGGATCAAATTTAGGACCTTGAACTTACCAGTCAGGCATATGCACCACTGAGGTACATCCCCAGCCTGGTATATGTTTTTATAAATATACCAATGATGCACATACAAAGAGATCATTATTTTATTTCACTCACCTTCTTCTTCAGTTCACTGGAAAATCATCTTCCATATCATACAATTCTGTATTTTCTCATTTCTACACAGAATCTATGTCTTCCTTTGCAACATCTAACTGCTGCCTCACTAACACAAGATTCAACCTGATATCAAAGGTTCCAGTTCCGTTGAAGCAGTTCTACAAATCATGTCTTAAAGTACTGAAATACTTATATCCCTTGTAAGAGACCTGCTGTTTAAAGGAGACCTGTGCTGTCTCCTTCACACTGTCCCACCCACATCAACCCCCTTCTGAGCCCAAGGACCTCCCTAAAATCCATCTCTAGTTCCACACAAGGTCCTGAAAGACTACTGTGCACTTCAGTTAATCACACTAAGTATTTTAGACACCATCCCTCTTTAAGGATTATATTCACCATAAGGGACATTATTAGAAAAAAAAACACATTAAAATGAACAAAGAATTTTATATTCTAGCTTCAGCATCCAAAAACAGACTTTCAAATTTGGGTTCTTATCAGAATTTAATCTTTAGCCAGGTGTGGTGGCTCACGCCTGTAATCCCAGCACTCGGGAGGCAGAGACAGGAGGATTGCTGAGTTCGAGGCTTGCCTGGGCTACATAGTGAGCTCAGAGGTAGCCTGAACTACAAAGCGAGACCCTGTCTCAAAAAAAAATAATTTAATCTTTAAACAAGTATCTACAATTAGATAATTTGTTTTTTTAAAAAAAGCTATCATTATGAAAGTAACATGAATAGATTTCTAGCTAGCTTTGATTTTCATTTAAAAATTGATATCATTATACATTCAAATATGGCAAAAGAGACTTTAGGTTCCCATGGCAACTTAATCATCTCAGTAGAAAATAATGTGTTTAACTTATGCAAATTTTAATTCTATATCAGTTTTATTTCACTTATCATCTGAGATATTCATCACCTAGATGTCCATCTTCGAGAAATCGCACATCCTGGTAAATTCCCAGATTGTCATTTATTTAAATATGTAAAACAACATAATGCTAAATTTGTTAGGTGCCAGGTTCCTTGAGAAATTCTGTAACTCTGCCAGGTACCTGCCATTAGTTTTGTTGATATACCTAGAACAAATAATTACTGATGACACAAACATCCAACTGTCTCATATAACTAAATAAAAGAGTTCCTCCTGTGGTAAGATTTTTCACTCCTAGTTTCCAAATTCAAAACATATAGAAGAAATTCAAATTTTTAATATTCTATTTTATACCCACACACACTGAATTTGAAAAATTAATGACATTAATTCATAAATCATTCACAAAATTGACTTGGGTTTGTTTTAATTAACTACTTGTATGACTGAACTAACAAATGATCACTACTGGAATGAAAAGGGAAAAACAGAACAGTATTATGAAAGGCATTCACAGGACTACCATTCTCTCCATGTGAACATCCTGGTATTTTCTGTTCTGTTGAGATTGTTAAAAAATTTAGTTCTAAGCCACATAAATGAGTTCACAACTTGTTTTATAGAACTGGTCAATAACTTTTTAAAAAGATATAAGGAAGTTTTTCAAACTTACATGGCTGACCCAGCCGACATGAAAGTTTTGACTGCAGCCAGATCCAGGCATGCCCAGGCAGGCTCTGTCTGAGGTCTCCTCTGAGGACTCTGGTGCACCTAAAACATACACCCAACAGCCAGTGCTGTGGTCAGACCATAGAAAGCCAGCCTAGTACTCAAACATCAGCAGTGTGAATCAGAACAAAGAAGAATTTCTCGATCCAAATTTAGGTTTCCCTTATTTTAAGGACCAGACTGAATGAACCAGTGAAGCACTAAGTCTCTCCCCTGCAAAACTGGGCAATGGATACAGACATTCATCTTTTAGGAATCTCAATGCTATACTCTAGGTATTTTATCTTCAAACTGAGTGCAATAGAAATCAATTTGGTTCTCTAACTTTTAATTTATTCATTCCTATCTGTACTCCCTAACATTCTAACCAGCTTTTCCTGATTTAATGTAGGGTTGTCTCAAATGCTAGCCTCAATCATTAGTAAATGACCTCTGTGATTACTTCATCAGATTATTAATTACATCATCTATGAAAGCAAGGACTATGCCTCTTTTGTCTGTTCTTCAGTTCCCAGTGCTTATAATTATATTTGGCATGTACTAGGCATCAATAAATATCTGAGTTGTGCCTTAGATTTCATTAGCTTAATTCTAAGAAATTAATCTAATTGCCCTTATCAGGGTTTTAGGGAGGCCACACCATATCCTCACATATGCATAACATTAAGAATTTAATTCAATTGACTCTAAATAAGTTGGAGATGGAAAGACATTGAAGTTAGCAAGAGAGACAGGTAAACCACATGTGCAAACTCTACCTCTCAATTTGTTGTTCTAACTGGAAATAAATAGACATAACCATATTCAAACAAAAACTTGAATACATGGTACATGTTTTCTTGTGGCATATAGAACAGCAAACTAGCCAAAATGAGAAACAGCAATAGAGAAACCAAACATAAATGTTTGGTAGTACAAGATCAGTTAAGTAAGTCATGGTATATTTTATCAACACAATTGATCTTATGTAGTTACTAAAATTTATCAAGAATAAGAATACGTAAAAAAATGGAAAACAGTATTTTTACCAAAACATTAAAGCACTTGCTAAAGAGAAAAGACAAAAAAGGCAATGATTGTTTTGGGCTGAGGATATAATATGTATTTTTCTGAGGATACCCATACATTGCTATGCCAGCTTCCACTGCCCATTTCTGCAGGACCTCTGACTTCCATCCAGGTGATTTAGGGTGAATCAATCTTTCTTCAGCTCCAGTAAAGGGTCTTACTAGGTTATGTGTGTGGCATAGTCCATCCCCTTAGCCAGAGTTACTGTTTCAGGAATAAAAATATCAGCTCAAAATTCTGTTCCCAGGACTCATTGCTGTAAAACTGTCTAGCTTTTCTTGAAATCATAATCCAAAGAAAGCACTAAAATGTTTACATTTTATGTGTGAACTACAGCCCTGGGTAAGTTGGAAGGGGGAAGAAAATGAAAAAGTAAACATGAGACCAAAACAATGAGATGTGGTCCATTGCCTCACTGGACGACCCTTGATATGGTCTCGCAGGCTGCAGGACTAGGCCAAGATGAACACCATTTTGCAATTCTTCAGATGCTTGGGTTTTTAAAAACATTTTTCAGTACTGAGAAGATAGGCAGACAGCAGAGCCATGGAGCTAAATCCCTGGGCCTAGATGTGGCTCATTTTGAATGCCATGTCTCCAGGGCAGCTCAAGGAGCAGAGCCAGGATCATCATCATGCACTGAGCCCGCACTGCACTGCGTCTCATCTCGCCTGCACTTCTCCTCCTACTTCCCAACACCTCAGCCCCAGATCTTCACCTAGAAAATACTGAATCTACATATTAATATTTGTCTCAGGTTCTTTAAAAAGAATCAAGACTAACAATATTTCAAATGTTTTCAATCCATCTTCTTTGCTCATTACTGCTAATTTTATTAGGTGACGATGAGGGGAGAAGCCAACTTAAAATTAGCATCAAGTCCTATGTTTTATTGTTGGCCCTCTTCAATTTGTTTCTTCTGTTCTGTTGTCAATCAGTTTTGTAAACATGTTTTAGAAAAAGCAAAGCTATCCCCTAAATTTACCCTAAAACTTGGACCCAAAAGTTCTACCTTTCAGCAGAAGATAAAATAACTAGTTTACACCTTTAATGTAATTCATCCTCCTAACAACAATTATTCATTCAGGAATAAATTTATCCTCTCTGTAATAGTTACTATGCTCTCACTGCTGAGACAAAATAGCTGACACTCAAAGTTGGAGGGGAAGGGGTTATTTGACTTACAGTTCATAAAAGTTTCAGCTCCTCATCAGCTAACTCCAAAGCAGGGATGGCATGCAACCATTGCAGAGGAGAAACAACATGGTGCACACAAGCCAGCAAAGGGAACAGGAGAATTTCAGTTCATGGCAGCTGAATACACCAAAAGCAGCAAAAGAGAGGCAGTTCACGAGGTCCATACCATCGCAAGGGTATCAAGGGAGAGTACACTACTTTCTCCTCCTCTTACCCCATCCAGACTACTGGGATTTGGTCGGTACCAAACTACTCACTCGCATGAGGTGGTTATGAATCACACACCCCTAACCCCAGTATCACAGTCCAGATTCAACTCCCTCAGAAGAAGAAACGCCAAGCTCATCTGCATGAGGCTTTTGGGGGGCATCTAAACACAAACCCTAACACTCAGAATCATGCCCTGGGAGATTACATCGTGGTTATCATGTAGAGCAAGCTACACTAGCGCATTGCAAATAGCCACTTTCCTTAAGGCTTGTCAAGGGCACAAAATCTAGGTGTTTTAAGGACATTAACTTTTTTACGTTATGCTGAATATATACCATTAAATTTATTTTACAACATTCAAAAATTATCCACTCTCAAGAATTTAAGTTCGCTAATAGTTGTAGACATTGCTTTTGACTTTTTTCCTTCTCTAAGGGAAGATGAGGAGGCAGAATTTAATGTTTATGATCATCACTCTTGGGTGCTGTACCTGTATCTATACCTGTGGTGGAAGGGATTTTGCAGATGTAATTAAGATCACCAATCAGTTGATCCACTTGGGTTAACAGTATTAAACACGACACATGATGGAAAAGCAAGTCAGAAAGATGTGAAGCATGAATAGGACTCAACTCACTGCTGCTGCCTTAGAGACTGAGGGAACCGTGTAGACAGCATGAGAAGGCACTGAATTGATAACATCCTAACTGAGCTTTGACACACACCTTGCTCACAACCTAAGTTATTCAAACAGCTCTTTTCTTACCCTGATTTTAGCCTCATGAGCCCCAAAACAGAAAAACAAGTCAAAACATACTGTGCCTGGACTTCTGATTCATGAAACTAGAGGTGATAAGTAAGTGTTACTTTAAACTAACTCAAGCCACTAAGTTTGAGGTAATTCTGTGTGGTAACATCAGAAAATTCATACCATGATTCAAGATTGAGCAAGTCCAAGAAAATGGTGGGGCTTAAAATCACAAGACAAAACTCTGAAAAGAAACCAGTACCTTTAAGTCTTCTTGTGAGAGACTAGGTGAAAATTTTATACTAAATACACAAACTTTCCAGATTCTACTAAGAAAGTCAAGCAGCCAAAGCAATGTATGATTCTTAACTAGAGAATCTTTTTCCTTGAAAAAGGCAAGAATTTTATCTTTTTAAATTTGTTTTGTAGGGATGTATTGTAGTTAAGTAATGAGGCATCAGGAAAGAATTAAATATTGATCCTAATTATAAACAAGTCATTTGTTTTAAGTTTAGATTCCTCAACTGCTGCTGTATTTGCCCATTATCTGCTTGGAGAATGGGAGTTTCCATCATAACAGAAAGCATTATACAAAATGTCGCACTAACTTTTCAGGTATAAAAACTTTTCAGGTATAAAAATCTCAAGATTATATGGACAATTTGTATAGAAAAGGAAATTATTTCCTTTTGCAGCATATTTTATGATTAATAACTATCTCCTATAATGTTAGCACAGCTTCAAAAAAACATGCTAGAAACAAATTAATTGTTAATAGATTTTTGTATCTCCTTAAAGACAAAACCCAATTTTGTTATGTTGGCTAACATAAAAAAAATAATCCCATAATAGGTATTGGTAATCTTTTAGGATGCTATAGATTAAGTTCTCTCTACCTTAAAAATCTTGTAGAGGGCTTTTATTATGGGTTAAGAACATCAGTTTCACTGTCCTTTTCAAATTTTCCACTTCAAATTTAAAAAGCCATCCTCTTCTATTCTGCACTGATTCATGAAAAACCTTTTCCAAATTTCTGATATTTTTCTCATTTAATGCTTAATAAATTAAATGGAAAAGCTAATATACTAATGTTATCAAATCTTTAAGTGACATGATTATAAAATATTTTCCATATTTAACATATTTGCTCTTCTAATATAGCAAGTTACGCATTTTCAAAGCAGAATTTTTTTCTAGTGAAAATGTAACAAGGTTACCAACACAATGGATAATTTTCCTTCCCTGTTAATTCATGTGATTATTAAATAGATGAATATCTCTTTTTTTTACTTGTCAAGAAATTGCCTCTGTAGAGTTGAAAGCTCTGTAAATGTTATGAATATAAATGTTACCAATGTAATATAAATGTTACAAATTTCAGATCAGCAGCTTAAGGAGAAAAAAAGGTCTAGTTAACACCATTTTCACCCAACAGGAAACCAAGAAGTAGTGACTGAGGATATAAAGGAAAGTACGGACAGAATTTTCACTATCACAGTATTTCAGGTCAAAAGCCAGATTTCATTCACCTCAGGGTGTTAAATCATTGAGAGTGAAACTGAGCCCAGTCCTAGAGTATCTTTGCCAGCTGGTCCCACAGGCTGAATTCCATCAATAATTGCCAAGCACTTTCCAGATACACCCTGAAATCATTTTGTATATATTTCAATTATTTACAAATCACCAAGTCTGACATATTTTGTCATAGCAGGACAGAGATCTGTCTGTAGGTGTCAAAACTACTTCCTTGATGTACTGGTCTTTTTTTTTTTTTTTGAGCCATTCATTCATCAGGTGTTTCTTTCCATCATTATTTACATTTGATACAGTAAAGTCTTTTTGCTTCCACTTAATTGTACATGGGAGTACAAAGAGAAAGGCAGAAGCACTTGGTAGATGTTGAGTGGCCAGCCTTTGAAGGAATTTGTAGCATGTGAGAAAATGGGTTTTTGGAGTAACTGGACTTGGAAGTTGAGTGGGCTTAGAAGCGGATCCTACCAGCTGAGCCCTGAAATGATTGTAGCCTTGAGGATCATGTTGATCGCAGACTCACAATAGATGTCCAACAGGAACCACTTAGCTCAGTCATTTCTGAAATCCTGACCCACAGAAGATATGAGACAGTAAGTGTTGCTTTCTCCTTTTAAATTTCAAAATGACTGCTATACAGATATATAGCACATCATCGGGGCTTATATAAAGGACAGAGCTAAGTGCTTTGCATCTCATTATTTTTACATAGGCACACCATAGAGTATGTGTTAATATCATCTTTTTAATTATCACGAAGGCATGGTATTAAACCTTAAAGCAGCTGGGTTTTGTCCTGAGGATTGGGATTTTAATCTAAATATGGGATTTCTAAATATGGAAGTCTAACATATAATATATATTCAATCATCTGTGTTGATGAATTCAACAACCTGCCATGACCTTTTAGGAAAACTATAAAGGCAAGTTTGGGTATTTATGCCTAATGTTAATATCCCCATCAAACTTACTTCACCACCATGTCTCACATTCATCTCAGACTCCTGGTTTCCTTCACTGAGTATCCTTCTAGAACCACTATCCCTCACAAAGGAGTGACACAAACAGTCTGGTGATACAACAGTCTCTATCATTCACTACATCTGTGCTACACATGGGCTGCACAAGACTCCCCAAAATTCACATTGAAATCTCATCCCTTCTGTGGTCATATTATAAAGGCTGGACCTGTGTGAAGTAAATCATGAGGGCTCCATTCTTGAATTGATTAGTGAACTTTTAGAAGTGATTGAAGGGAACTGCCTTGCCCATTCTGATAAGTGAGGTTTCAACAAAACCAATCTCACAAGGAACAGCCCCTCTCCAGACACTGAATCAGGTGGTGCCTTGGTGTAGAGCTTCCTGCCTTCTGGAATGTGAGAAACATATTTCAATTATTTACAAATCACCAAGTCTGGCAAATTTTGTCATAGCAGCACAGAGATGATCTGTGTGTAGGTGTCAGAACTACTTCCTTGATGTACTGATCTTTTTTTTTTTTTTTTTTTTTGAGACAGGGTCTTACTTTGCAGTTCAGGATGGCCCTGAGCTCACTATGCAGCCCAGGCTAGCCTCAAACTCACAGAAATCCTCCTGCTTCTGCCTCCCAAGTGCTAGGATTACAGGCATGAGCCATCACGCCTGGCACTGTGGTATGTGATACCAATTGGTAGTGGGCGTGAGCCACCATGCCCGTCATTGTAGTATGTGGTACCAGGGCCCTTGTGCTTACCAGGCAGACTCCAGAACCACTGAGCTAAATCTTCAGCCTGATGTACTGATCTCTTAGTCTCTGCTTCTTCTTCTAGTTTCTGTATCCTTTATTTTTCTGCTGCTTGGCGCACATGATTCCCTTCATAAACTCAGTCTCTTTCTAGTTCCCAAGCAGACAAAGTCTTACTTCACCTTGAATCTCCATCAGCTACTACTTACATGAGCAATACTAAGCAAGATAAAACCTCCTCACACTGTATTGAATCCCAGGGCCTGGATACTGTATGGAATAAGCATGTGAGATGAAACGTCATTTTACTAATATGATTAGTAGTAAAAATAAAATGAAAACTTTTGATTTATTAAATGCCAAGAATTATGCAATACTATTTTAATGTGAAAGGTTTATGTATTCATCCTAACAGCAAGGAAATTTTGTATTGCATTCATTTTAGAAACGAGAAAATGCAAGTTCTTCAAGCTTAGCAAGTTGCTCAGTGTTCAAGCTAATGAGTTAAAGAAATCTTAGACTTCTATTTCTGTCTATAATAGAGTACCCGTTATCATGTGAAATATTCTTTCCAAAACAATTGCAAAAGCTGGATGAAATTCAAAACAGCTAAACAAAGGCAATGGAGAGTGACTGAGACATCTAAATACCGAGGCAAGTCCAAAATAGGCTGTTAGTTTTCTCCTCGAGGCTGATGCCAGCAGCATCACAGGGCATAGAGGCTAAAATGAAAAATGAGATCCAGAGCTTCTGATATCCTAACAGGCTAAGAAAACAAAAATTGGGTTTTAGAAATTATTAAAGCAACCAGAACTAAAAGCAGCAACCCCCGAAAGAAAGAAAACTCCTGGAAAGTAAGCATAAGATTGTGTGTACCTTGTTACTTTGCGGTGCCTCCACACAAGGACAGAGATGAATCTGGGCAGATATAGAAATTAAAAGATCAACTACTTGGAAAATCAAATCTAAGTAACTTATAACAAGGGAACATTTAAAAAATGCTTCAAAGTTTCCAGTTGATCAACTGAAAGCCACTATCAGGGAGTAAGGAAGAACTGGAAATAAACCCTTCTAGGTGAGGTCAAGATGATCCAATTATATTTACCTTTCAGAAAAAAAATTAACCCAATTTATACTCTTAAAAGTTTGAAATTCACTTCAATAATTTGGTCCAAACATCTGCTGGCATGCTAAGAAACACGGCCAAATGACCAAATCATGAAGGAAAATACTGATAGGAAATAAACTCAGAGTGATCTAGTTATCCAGGACAGGCATAAAAGCAACTGCAAATTTTATGAGAGAACCAAAATACGCTTTAAAAAAACCAAACAGAAATTCTAGTAATGAACTTAAATTAAGATTGCAATGAATTAAAAATAGACGGTTTTGACATCCAACTCTATGTAGAATAAAAGGTTAACTGGGTAGAGAAATGGGTCTGATTGAAGCATAAAGATGCAAAGGGTGAAACATAGAACATAAAAGATAACAGAAATATGAGAGATAATGAAAAATTTCAATTTCAATGAAATTGGAATTGCAAAAAGAGCAAAGAGAGAACTGAGAATGAGGAATATTTGAAAAGATACCAGTAATTAGAAGGCTGGACTTCAAATATTAAGAACAGAAGGAAAAAAAGAATTTTATTTATTACCAAAGCCATTCAAACTACATTAGAGGACAAAGTCATTGCAATAAGAAAACAAGGGAACACGGAAAAAGAGTGGGGGGGGAGGGAAGAAAAGAAAAAGACATAAAATACAAAGAACCTGATATACACAGATACACCTCTATAGAGACACATATAAATAATCAAATGTCCTTGTCCACAGCAGCACTATTTGACATAGTCAAATAGAACCAACTCAAATGTCCACCAAAAGAAGATAAAAGAATTGCACCAAAAGCATATATGGTAGGCCAGACATTAGAGAAAACTGAAATGCCACACACAAGGTTAATGAAACTCAGAAAGAGCAAAAGAAACTGAACACAAAAGCAAGCATAAAATATGATTCTGTTTATAATAATATTCAAAACTATTGTACAGCAGTAAAACTCAGAATAGTGGTTACTCTTGAAGGGTTCGAAGTGGCAGGCTGCCCAAGGACACTTCTGAGGTGTGAGGAATCAGAATATATAATTGCAGAATATGAATTGAAAGAATAAAATTTCAGAGTTTATATGATAAATATATAGAGATATATATAAGCAAAAATTATTCATGTATACAGTGTGATAGACAATATTGGTATGAATGCATAATTACAAGTGTTCATTAAAATAGAGTTTGACTACTCTGTAAGTAGTCAAACTACTATCTTTGACTGTAAGAAGATATAGCTTCTCTGAGACCCATTTGAGTGACACCATCCAGCTATAAAATTGCAAGAATCTTCCCAAGGGCAATCAACCAGTTACTCAAGTTGCATATGTGCATGTCAACTCTGTCCCGACCTCCAAAAAACATTTTCTCAAGCCTAGGAACTGTCTGTCCCCTTTGTTCATGTCACATAATTCTAGGCTGTGCTATAAGTTTCAAGGTTTATTTTTTGTTTTGTTTTTCTCAAAGGTTCCTTTAATCCCAGGGTAATGGTATAAAAATGCCAGAAGGTGATGAATTCATGAACCCCAGGGTCAAACCTCAGTTCTAACACTGTCAGGATGTATGATCTGAAGTAAATTATTCAACCTCTCTCAGCCTCAATTTCTTCATCTAGACAAACCTAGGGATATTGTAGGGGTATTTTTCCTACTAAATTGATTTTTAAGTGATCCATAAGAATGAGAATTGTATATATTATAGTGCACCATATGATGTTTCCATAGACATATACAGTACATAAATGTTTAAGTCAAGTTAAATACACATAGCCCATCACACATCAGTTCTTTATGTCTGTCTTTGAAGTTTACAATATGTAAGTACCTATTGCCTATAGGTAACTCCTTCTGCAATACCTTACTGGAGCTTCTTATTCTTGTACATGTGTGTGTATGTGTGCGCATGTGTGTGGTTCTGGAGACTGAACTCAGGACCTTGCATTTACAAGGCAGGCATAGCACCACTGAGCTACATTATCTCTGGCCTAGGAGCTTCTTATTTTAACTCTAATTCATTATGAGTGATCAAATGTTCTCAATCCTTTCTTCACTCTCCCCGCCTCTGATAACCACCATAGTCCTCTCAACATCAGCTTTTAAAATACCACTTATGAGAAAAATTATACAGTATTTATTTTACTCTGTCTGGATTAGTTAACTTATGAGTCCCAACCCCATCTGTATTGTCATGAATGAGAGGATTTCATCCTTTTCTGGCCTAATAGTATCTCACTTGGCACATATACCATATTTTCTCCATCATCTCATTAGTTGATGACTATGTTACTCTCATTTCTCAGTTACTGTGAAATGTGCAATGAAATTGAAAGCACCTCTGTCTCTTCCACACACTGATCTCCAATTTTTGGGATATACCCCCTGCAGTAGGATGGCTGGGTCATGCTTTTAATTCTATTTTTAATTGTTTCAGAGGCCTCCATACATCTTCCATAATGGTTTTAATAATTTACACTTCCCACAATAGTGTGTTCTATGGTAGTTTTCATATTTTGATCTGGATATATTTACTTTATAAAAACTTATCAAGCAATACCTTAAAAATTATACATATTCTATCTATGTTCTATTTGGTAATAACATTTGCCAGTAACATTTGGTAACAAAATATTAGGCCATGTTGGCTTAGAGTTCCCTGATATGAAAAACTAAAGAATTCTGATTAAGCCACCTTTCTCTGCAACTAGTGTCTCCTGCCTGAGTGAACCTTCTGCAAGAGTCCATTTGCTTCCCTATAATTAACTGTCTTCTAGTCTTTCTATCTGCTGCCATGCCTGAATCTTGGTCCTGCTTCTTTTGTATTCTTGTTATAAACACGACCTTGGGCTAAGCTGGGGAAGTGCAGAGCAAGTGCTGATCTTTGGATGAAATGAAATAGCATGAGTTTTCTCCCAGGCTTCCTGGCAGTATAATAGTCAGAGTCTCCAAGGGCCGAGTTCACTTCAGAGTGCTCCCAAACCAATGCAAATATTACTTCGCCTGGAAGAACCCACTTACACAGCACTGAGCTCACAGTGGGCAATTTACAAATTCTTACTAAGCCAGTGCATTCATTGACTTAAAATCTCTGAAAATTCTTGTTTTCATCATATATCGCTAATCCTAGAAAACTTTCCACTCCTCAATTCCAGTTTATTCAAGCTGCAGTATTAACTGGGGACTTTACCACGGTGGGGGGGGGGAATGTAGTAATTATGCCTATGTTGGTGTTAGCAGAAACAGCAATCACTGCAATTTACATTTAGCTGGCTTGGTTTACTTTAAATTTGCCTCTGTATTAAAAACTATGCCTATTTCTAATGCAACTGGGAGAAAGGGAGGTAAAGGAAGGTGAAGTTAACAGGAACCCGATATTATTCAACTAAATTAGAACTCTGTGGGAAAGGACTGCTGATTAGGGATGGTGAAGCATCTAGGTGAACTCATCAATTTAACCCAGGTATCTGTGTGCCTGGGCACTAATTTACTCTGATAAAATGTTACTAATAAAATGATGGATCTCAAATCTAATTCACTTTGCCTGGCACATCACAGAGAGACCCTCCATCAGTGAAACTGCAGACCCCTACTGTCTCATTATGTCTCTGGAATCCAAAGGCCCTACTGAAGCAAAGCCTGCAATGGTATTATCACAGCTTGCTGTCTCTGAATTTCCCATTTATGGCTCCTCTTTCAGTGTCTTATCCACATACTAATTACCCACAGTCTCCATTTCATTAAATAATAATCCCAAACAAAGAGGCCAATGTTAAAAGAAGGAAGTGGGGGTAAGAGGAAAGGAAATGTAAGGCTGTAGATTGCTTTGTGCAGGAACAAAAAATTTAATCAACTGTACTGCATGCCTGGAAAAACAGCAAAGAGGAAGCCAACTGTTCACAAAGGCAAATAAGTACATTTCTAAAATGATGGTTAGCATGAGTCCAGACAAAAACTGACCTCTATTTATATTAATTGTAAACTTCTCTAGCAGCTACAAAGAAAACTGGCCACACTTCTATTCAAGCACTCTGAATTTTTCCCTGTGGGCTCGGCGGGCCTGGTCCAAGCTGAGATGAGAAAGTCTTGTTGCTCTTCCAGCCAGAATTACCCAAGTTTAAAGCATTGTGATTCTTGCCTCCCGTAAATCCCTACTGTAAGTGTCCATTCAGTCTCGTTTGCTTGTTGAGTTATTTTACTCCCCATGTGCTGAGGACCAGTCCTAGAGTTTAACCTGCTTAACTACTTTCCAGTGTATTGATGGCAATTTCTATTCTTTAAGGTAAGCATTTTTCCTGCAGATTCAAACAGGCTTTGCCTACACAAAAGTTCTCTTGCGGCCCTGAACACAGGTATAAGTTTTCCATTTGTTGAAAAGGTAATCTTATCATATTGTTTCTTCTATTATAAATTTGACTGCTATTCCTAGGCATTTCTTTGGTCCCAGGCTCTTATCTCAGGCACAGATTCCCTCTGCCATGTCTCTCCTCATGAAAACTTGGGACAGTCTTGTAGGTTTTCATCTTCACTCTCTTCCCAGGAAGCTGCCAAGGAGATGGCTGCCTCCTCTTTCTCACTGAAGCTGACAGACAAGTCTGACCTTACTCTGAGCAGATTCTGAGGTAGCGCAGTACAGCCTGGGCCCAGAACTCTACTTCTCATTAGCCTGGGAGGCCAGCTTGGAAATATGTCTCTCACATCACCTTGAAAATGCTTCTTGTTAAATGACCCAGATACACTGATTATAAGGAAGATTCCAACAAAAACAACTGATTTCTTCCTAATTTTGTACCAACATTTGCTTATCCCAAAATCCACATTCAAAAATGCAGCTGTCAGAGTGAAGAATAGAGGACCTTTGGGAGGATGGGCTTTCAGGATGAGACAGTGGTCTTGTAAAAGAAGGAAGAAAGACTCTGCTCTGTCTCTTCCCTCCACTCTGCTTCCCTTACCCCTCCTGTTTTCACTCACTCCCCTCCTGTTCTCACTCACTCCCCTCCTGCCTCTCTCTCTCTCTCTCTCTCTCTCTCTCTCTCTCTCTCTCTCTCTCTCTCCAATCTCCTTCCTTCCCTCATTCCCTTGGTCCCTCCCTCTCCATGTATACTCTAAGGAAAATTATCTTTAGGCAGAGAAAGAAGGCAGCCATCTGCAAACAAAGAAGACAACCCTCATTAGAAACTGAATAAACAAGCACCTTGTTCTTCTCTTTCCACCTTGCAGGACTGTGAAGAAATACATTTCTGTTGTTTCAGCCACCTAGTCTATTGCATCTTGTCATGGTAACCCAAACTGACCACTACTACACTTCCCATCTTGGTTCCCTGTGTGCTGCAATAAAAGAATATCAGAGACTAAGTAACTGATAAAGAACAGAAGTTTATTTCTCATAGTTCCAGAGGCTGGGAAGTCCATGTAATGTCAAGTTCCTCTTATTTTGTACTCATGTGACTACACAAAATCACAAGAAGTACACAAAAGTGCAAAAACCAGAAAAGCAAACCCACTACTACAAGCCCTTCTTAATCAGCCTTAATCCATTTAAATGCATGTCCTCAGGACCTGAACACCTCCTTTAGGTACCGTCTCTTAATAATATTACAATGCCAATTAAATTTCCACATGAGTTTTGGAAACCACAGCACTACATAGCCCTTTTGGACATCCCACAAAACTTTCTGCCTTGTGCTGGTCTACCTTTTCACCTTAATATTGCCTAAGGAAATTTGATCAGCTATTTCTTGGTGTGCTTACTAGACCATGCTGTGTAACTGGCAATAGACTTATAGGAGTCTCATAATTCAAATTAATGTGAAAATTTATCCCCATAAGTTAGAATTAACTCATCTTCAATTATAGTAAGATTTAATTTACCCTCAATTAGGGTAAGACTAATATACAATAATAAAAAGATCTATTAAGCAACGCATATACTGTATGACCCTGGACCTCACTGACTTATAAATTTATGTTATTTATTATACAACATCCTGCAAATTTGCCTAAGGGCCTTCTTTGAAGCTTGCCATGCCCGTTCCCAGGACTATGCCCACTCAGAGTCTGAGTCAGTATGTGCCTTAGTCCATTCCTGCTGGGCACCTAGAATTCACTGTCTGCTAAGAGCTCATTCTGTGGTTGCAAGACAGCGCATCCACACATGAAAGACAGGCAGTGGGAGATGGGGTGTCTCGCATGGCACAAGGACAGAGGGCCAGGCAATTTTCGGAAGCTTCTTCCATAACAGCCTTTGTTCCACTTTCTAAAAGTCCCACTTTTTACTACCACAATAGAGATTAAGGTTTCACATGAATTCTGGAAGGACACAAACACACAAACCACTAGTCCTCAGGTGGGTTATGTGAGTACCAGATGCTCACAAATTCACAGCACTGCCTTTAGCTCTTCTCCTTTATCTCTGCATCCAGTCAACAGACTGACTTTTCTCTCATATTTATTTTGTTGTTTATATTCCTGCTCAGACTATTCAAGTTCCTCCCCAAGACCTTAATCTTGGACTATTGAAATACTCAATGAAAATATGTCTAACAAGCAGCTGTGACTAATTCCATTCATCCTACTTGCTTATGACCACCACATCAGTTTGTTCAGAGCAGCTCTGCTCTTTATCTTTTGCCTCAGAAGCTGTCAGTGGCTGTTAAGGTTACGTGCAAAGCTTAACAAGGAAGACTGTATTCAGGATCATCCTCACAGGTAGCCATTTCACCATGGGGAAGAGACATTTGACTCCAAGTCTGAGCACAGCAGGGGCAGCAGCATTTGGATGGAGGTCAGTATATGAAAAACTACTAACTAGAAACATCAGGATGAGTGTGACTCTGGATGAACTAAACTAAGGGTATTCTGAGGGCTGCCCAGGTGATCAGATGTTGCCTAAAGGCTGGTGAAGGATGAGGATCTTGGCCAGACACTGAGAGAAACAAGACATCAAGATTTTTGCATTCAAGACTAATTTAGAGTTCTTTGCTGAAACTAGATTATGAAGAAGTCTACAGTGGAACTGTAAAAAGCTTCTGAAATCTGACCAACTTTTGAACAAAGAATCTTTGTCACAATTCATTTCTACCTCAGGGTTTTCATGTTCTGATTCAATCCTTCTTGTACTGTTCAATATGAGCGATCTCCCTCATTTATTTATTTTATCTAATCTGACCTAGTGATTTTTTCACTAACACTACTGTATCATCTGATAGCTTGTCTCTTCAAAGTCTTCCCACTTCTAGACTCTTCCACTAGCACTCCTTTTGCATACCATTGCCTGTGTGCTTTCCCAAAAGATCATCTGTGCTTCAAAATCCTAGTATCTCTAATTGTCTCTAGGATAACATCTAAATTTTCTAAACTCATAATTAAGATTCTCTACAATTTGTCTCCTACTTATTCTTAATCACAGCTGCCATTAAAACTTCATAATCTCTTTGCTCACTTCAACATAACATGGCCTTAAAATAGCTTACTTTTGTTCTCACAGTCTTTCCTCCTGTGGAGCACTGATTTCTCTTTTTGGCCAAACCAAAAATCCTCCTTAGGCTGAGACATTATCATAATATTTTTTTTTTCATTTACCAAACATTCCAGGAGCACAGTGGCCTTCCCTCCACTGAACTCAAGAGTATTTATTGTTTACCTTGAATATCAGGAACACATTATTTACCATATTACTTTTAAAACTTGTATTGCTATCTAATCTTTCACTCTTAAAAACATCAAACATCCTTTGTTTTGATGATATGAGTATTTTTAAAAAATAAATCTTTGGTCCAGATAATCCAAATAAAAACTTCATGTCACTACTTACCTCAACTAGTATGGATATGTCATTTAAGTTTTAATTGACAGTTTAGCTTCTCACATTAGCCATAAGGTAAATATTATTAATATAAACCTAGTCATTTCCTAATCTTCTCTGTATAATTATCTCTTTATTTGTGATCTTTGCATTCAAACCTTAATTTCTACATGTAGCCAATACAATAAGGAGTGATATTTCTGCATTTAAAGAGATAATCACTACCTTTATTTCAGAATATATAGCTTCATTGAATTTTTACATGTCTCTTTAAACTTATCTTTAATATAATTTTCTACTTATGTAACTGTCTTTTATAACCTAGGAACAAAGTCATTCTAATAGAAATGTAAATTTCAAACAATGTAACACTTATTTTGAGTACAGACTTCAATAGACTCTTCTAACACTCAAAGTTATGGTATCTGTAAAAATTATAATTTCTCTCTAGCAAGGTCAGTGGTTGGACTAAGGCTCTTTGAGATTCCCTAGAGAAGAAATAAGATAGAAAAGTTCTATCATGAGTTCCAATGACTTCTGTGATGTAAGTTTAATTTGATCATTAAGGCATCAGAGAATTCATAAAATCTAATTAATTATGGGAAACCTGACTTTTTTATCACTCACAATGTGACTCAATTCTTTGAGACAATGAGGGTCTCTAATCCATCAGGGCATGGTCAAGAAGTTTACCAGCCCTCACAAAAATGTTCTACATTATAATTGATACCAAGGGCCGAAAGAAAGGTTGTTTTGCTCATTGTCATGATTACATTTAAACTTTTTAAAGGACATCTCAGCAACTAAACAGATT
>PVIC010005368.1:0-58090 GCA_004025085.1 Thryonomys swinderianus
GCGTCTCCATGCCCAGCATTATATGTGGTTACCGGGGATCGAACTCAGGTCCTTGCGCTTGTGAGGCAGGCGCTGGAACCACTGAGCTAACCCTCTGGCCCCTATGACAGCTTTTATAGAATGGGAAATTTCCATAGGAAATTTGGTGTGGGAATGTAATGAGGGGAAGGAATAAATATGATACAGAAAGAAAATAAAAGAGTATGTATAAAGGGGGTGGGGAGGTGTGGGTGGGTAGGGATATGGGTAAAAATGAGAATTAACTTGTGTCATATACTGTTACAAATTCCCCAATATTATACCTGATTGTGATATATATATATATATATATATATATATATATAATGCCAATAAAGAATTCAATTTTTAAAAAATAATACATAGGAGATTCCTAACCATGGTTTTGCCCCTGGAAGTGACAATAATCACAGCATTTTCCTGGTGCATTAAATTATCCAGACTCAAGAAATGGTAACAGTAACTGATCCACACAATGCAACAAATGGAGTTATAGTTTACCGAACTTACTTTATCAAAATTCTCTTATAAATTGGCATTAAATGGTATCTTTCTGGTATGATGTAATTGATAAAAGCATGAATACCATTACAAAATAATTTTCAGTAATAACGATGAAGAGCAATTTGTTCTCAGAATGCTTAGACAGAAAGCCTACTTTCCCACTTTTCCTCTCGGTCTGTACCCTCAACAAGTTCCACATTCTCACCTCAATTATTTTCAGTGATCCAGAATGCCCTAGTCAGCTTGTCTGTTTCTGCTCTGCATGTAAAGTGGGACCAGAACAAACAGCCTTTTAGTCTACCTCCTCTTTAAAGACACACCTAAATAAGAATCTTAAGTGCAAACAGAGAAGAAAGTGAAGTTATGCACAATCATCCAACACTGAGGTTAAAGTGTCCTAATGATCTTGGCTACAAAACAAAAAGCAAAGCCATTCAAGAATACAACTTGGGAAACACATTCCAGAAAGCCCTCTGAAAACTAAAGAGGGGAAAACAATCACTTTTATAGGCATACTCATCCATGGACATTCTAGGAATGTCCACAGGTACTTTTATGCAATACAATTGGCCCACTTCTTCAGTATCAGAGAGACAACTTATACCACACACATACAATGTATATGTTGATACATACGTTTTAAATATGCATATATATAGATATAGATAGATATACATAAAGATTTCAGTTACACATCCCCCATTTAATCTACTTACAAGGTCCTGTGCAACAGAGTGGCTTAGAAAAATTGTCCCAAAATAAAAAGATATAAAGGCTGGAGATATAGTTCAGAACGTAGACCCTGTGTTCAACCCCTAGTACCCCAATAAATAAGGAAATATTTTTAAAGCAAGGAAACTGTACTAGTATATATACAGTAAAAGGAAAAAAATATAAACTCAAAGTGAAGAATTTTGTTTGAACATTTCGGACACATTTCTCGGTTTTGGTTGTTATTAGTTATTTTCATCTTAATAAAAATAATACAGCAAACAAATACATACTATTAATTCGTTTCTCTACTCATAAAAATCCTGTAAGGTAAGTACTACTATTTTGCCAGATACGGTACAGTCAGGTAAACTGAGGCACACGCCAGCACCCAGAATTACTGTCCAGACATGCACTGTAGGTATTTTTATGAAACGGTCCCCTTAACTGAAAGAAAAGTAAGAAAATTTCCCTCCTGAACCGCTCGCTCTTTGAATTCTAGGCCATAAAGCACCAACTCACAGTAACATAGCACAGAAACGTCCCTGTGCAAACGAAGGCCACGCGTCACACACAACGCCCATAGTGAACCCAGGTAATTATTACTCCCCGCACCTGGGCAGTAAATCATATACAGCCCCAAATCTTTAATATGTACGCGAACGTAGGGGCGAGACACAAAAGAAACCTTTGCCATTACACTCTATCCCCAAGGAGGCCAGAGGTTCTGAGCAAGCTCCGCGCGCCGAGAAGCCCGGAGCCGAGCCTCCTCCAGCGGCAGGCGCGTGGCCGCGGCAGGGCGCATGCGTGGCCTGAAGGCCCGCGGGCGCTTACCTGGTGCGTCGGGTGTACAGGCACCAAGCGAGGAGCAGCACGGCAGCCACGAGGGCGAGGCCGGGGAGGCCGAAGGGACCCATCTCCGAGGACTCGTCTCCAGCCGTAGGGCGCGTGAGGCCGTGCGGGGCGGCGCGGGCGGCGACTGTACCTTCTGGGACGGCTTCTCTGGCTCGTTCCGGCCAGAGACGCTCGCCGCGCGTCGCCGACTGGACGGTCTCCGTCCGCGGTCCCGGAGGCTGAGTCGAAAAGTTAGTGAAGTCCCCTCCCTCTGCCGTCGCCGCCGGCCACGCACCTACGCGTTCCGCGCCGCCGCGCGCCGCCGCCGCCCCCGCCCGGCAGCTTCTGGAAGACCGCGCCCGTGACCCCCGGAGAGTGAGGAAACGCCGAAGAGGCCTGGACGAGCAGTTCCTGAGAAAGAGCCCGCGTCCCGGAAGAGGGGGATTTCCCTTCTGAGTCAAACTGCGCCGTTTGGGTTCTCACCCTTCTGCCAGCGCCTGGCGGGCGGGAGGAGGGATTGTGCGCGGCCGTGTTGAGGACCGCGATGCTTAGGTGGAGCGGCGGGGAATTTTAGGCGAGACCGAGGGAGCTTAGGTGGGTACTCCTTGTGGGACCTCGCACCCACCCCTCCCGCACCTCTATCCTGAGGTCTCACGGGGTTTTGCTGAGGGCCACTGTGTACAAAGGAGACGGCAGAAGTAGACATACAGACACTGGGCTGTGATCTTTGAGACAGTACACTGCCCAGAAACGGCCCACAGATAAGAGATTAACCAAGTTCCAAAAGCAATGGTACAAGTCCCACAAGGTAAAGTAACAAATAAGGGAGACAGTTTTCAAATTATCTTTTCTTGAGTAAGGATCATCACCATGCATTTTACACGTTTACTTTCCTCCCCCAACTTGTGGTGTAAGTTTTAGCAGTATTTTGAAGAAAACATAATGAGATGCAGATTACCTAGGCTGTTCTGGTGACTTCTTGGTAAAGATTACCCTTCTGCCCAAGGCCTACTCCAAACCTGTACATCCTTTTCAGCTCCACACTCCTCTGCGCTATTGCAGTAGTTTGAAAAGATCTCTGTACCTCTAACCTTTCATCTTTCTAGTCTATTGGCCTTTAAACACAGATCTGCTTTTACCCTATCCAGAACTCTTTGATACATCTTCCATCTGCAGTGAGAGGTACTGTGCTTCCATGGTCCAACTTCCCTGGTAAGTGTAGGCCCATACACCCTCGAGCCTGAGGCGTGGACCCCTATATTCAGCCCTTTCATACCTTCATTTAGGATGTTCCCTCTCCAGTAAAACTGGAGAGTAAAACTGTTCCCTCTTCCCTACTTGCTAAATTTCTACCTACATCCTAAGACCTAGTTCAAATCTCACTTTTTTCTAGAATTGTCCCACCTCCGCTGTTGTAATTAGTCTTTCTGTCTCCAAACTTTAAGCATTCTGTCGCTGCCCTTTCCTCCATCTGTTTTCCTACTACATCTAAGTTGTTTTTCCTGATAGAAAAAGTTAATACTACAGATCATGAAAATCTTTTAACACATATAAAGATGTCCCAAATATTGCAGCTAACATTATTTCTTGTACATATGGAATTCCATTTTAGCCAAAGGAGAGCCCTATATTTTTATTTGCTAAATCTAAGTCTAGAAAACCTAGCTTAATTTCAGCACAAAGATTCATATGGCAAAGAGGTATGGACATCTCTAAAATTCTGGTTGCCTGCCAGTTCCTTTCAGAAATCAGCCATCTTTCTACATTGTTCACCAGCATCATAGCGTTGTATCCTGTGGACATGCTAAGTAAACCACAATCAACAGTCAAACCTTAAAGAATCATTGTGGGCTGA
Source organism: Thryonomys swinderianus (assembly GCA_004025085.1). NCBI lineage: Eukaryota > Metazoa > Chordata > Mammalia > Rodentia > Thryonomyidae > Thryonomys > Thryonomys swinderianus. The sequence goes on from PVIC010005368.1 coordinate 3,923, forward strand.
CCCTCAAGATCATGGGGTGTCCATATATGAAAATGTTTTTACTATTAGGTGATAAACAACATAAGCATATCATTCCTTCTCTGAAAATATTGATGGTGATGCACATAAAAGAATAGATACAGAAGCAAAAACAGCAGTAAAAGCAGAGATAAAGTAAAGGGAGAGCATGATTCATTGAGTCTTTAAGGAGTAAACCATGAATGCAAAGTCTTATCCCACAAGTCTGGGTGACCCATATTAACCAGGTGGTTGAAGTGATGCTGTGATTTGAATATGCTTTGTCCCCTGAGGGCTCATGTGTTAGAGGCTTGCTGTTCAGTGTGGTGATAGGACCTTTGAGAAGGGCCTAATGAGCTAGAGCTGATTATTGCGTACACTTTCCTTAGTTCTCATAGGACTTAGTAAAGAGCAAAGCTGACACATGAATCCCTCTCTGGCTTCCTATCTTGCCATGTGATTTCCCCCTTTCTCCTCCATTCCAGCCATAATGCTGTCAATCAAGATATGCTGCTGCCAAAAAGGCTATCTATAGAGGCACAGCCAGTGAGGCTTCCCCATCTCCATTATTAGAAGCTATATGACTCTTTTCTTTTTGAAGCGTAAGCCTTAGGTATTTTGTAATAGCAGTAAAAAAACTATGGACTTTCTCTAGGGGTGGATTATTAATATTGAATCCAGGACTTTGCATATTGTACAGTTCTCTACACCCCTCTCATTTCAGCTACTTTGAAACTCACCAAAATCTGAATAATGACTGTCTCACCCTACTTTTTAACATGGCATCCTAATTCTCCTGGCCAGAATTTAAGTAGGCCTATTTTACAGCAACTTTTATTAGATGTAAAATATGTCTGTGGCACTGTACTTAGTCAATTTAATGTATAAAAATGAATGAAATGCCACTTTCTTTGAAAACATGGGATGAAAAAGACAAAAGGGTTTAATTTGGGTAAAAGAAAAACCAACATGACGAGCTCATGCAATGGCAATGGGAAATTAAACAACATGCACCCATATGGCTTCAATCTTGTGAGTTCATGCAAACACATGATAAGCTGGGGAAAGCACAAGTTAGAGGCTTCAGTTGTTGGGAAACATGAGAAAGTACCAATGAGAAATGCCAAAGTAGAATTCCATGCATTCTTTTTCCAAAAATGTGAAGATCCCAACATCAGAATTGAGTGCTTAGGCCTAAAAGGTCCTCTCAACTTTTAACAAAACATGTAGACTCAGTTTTGAATCATATCAAAGTGCAATCCAGGCTAACTAAAAAAGAATGACGGCTGCTGTCTTTCTTCCTTTCCCATGAGCTCTGTCCATTAGCTTTGATTTTCTGTTTCCTATAAGAATTGAGACTGCCACTGGGCAGGCTTGTGTAGGAAAGAAATGGAAAAGAAAAAAAAAGATAAGAAGCCAAGAAAATGGGCTGTATGTTTTATATGCACGGCTTCATCTCATCTTCTAGACGTAGATACCCTTATTTTGTGTTGGTCATCCATTACTTGAAATGCTTGTGACAAGATGTATTTTGGATTTGAGATTTTTTTTTCAGATTTTAGAATATTTGCATATACATAATAGGATATCTTGGGGATTGAACCCAAGTCTAACACTGAATGTATTTAGGTTTTATATACATCATATAGACAGAGTCTGACAGTAGCTATACATTATAATCACATTTTGACTGATTTGTCACATGAGATCAACTGTAGAGTTTTACATTTGCAAGGTCAAAGTCAGTGCTCAAAATGTTCCAGCTTTTCATAGTCGTGGAACTCAACCTCAATTGTCTTTTACATAAAGGAAAACTAAGATTCTGAGTTTCAGAATACCTGTGTTTATTTAGCTTCTGTTTCTGACTGTAAAGTTGATGCTTTTTCATTACATCATCTGTCCTCCCTTCAATCTTTCACTAACCCTTCAGCATACCTGATCAGTTATTATTGTGTCAACTTTCATAGATTCACTGTTCACTGAGTTGCCCATAACTGAAGTACCTCATTTGAGCATTGGGTCTTCTACTTCACAGGCTGACTCTTTTGGCCCTTGAGTATTGCTGAGGTTAGTCTGAGTTTTTCTACCTAAAAAAATGGTATGAAGCTTCCTTCCTTGTAGGTTCATGAAAATTTAACCATGAAGAGTAGATGTGTAACAGTGGAATGCCTGGAGATGCTCCCTTTTCTCACAGTGGAGCGCCTTCTGCTCCATGGCATGGGATATAAGAATAAATGAGTGCATCAGAACTCAAACCCAGCTTAGGCATTACCTTAGTAATCTTTTAATTCTACCCAGTTACAGTGTAAAACATGTTACTTTATTCGTGAAGGCTGCTATTCAGGCTGAGATAACAGTAATCACATATACAGAGACTGCTGTAAACCTGAGCTACTGTTTAGTTTGAATTGTGAACACTGAGCCATTTTAGATACGACAAAACCTGACTAAAAATACTTCAAACTACAGTATTTCTTCTTATTCTGCCATAAGTTTAAACAGTTGAACTTATTTTCTCTTTATTTTGTTTTTCTTTCTCCTAGAAAAGCAGTTTGAACTGTTCACCTAACATTGAGTTTGATACAGGACATGGAGATATACCAGGTAAAACCTTATTAAATAAAATGCCATTGAATGAGCAGACTGACCCAACAAGAGGGAGTGTTGTTCCATTTAAAATTTTTTATATAAAGTATGGTTTTAGGTGAAGCCTAAATGTAATTATTATGAAGCAGCTTCAAAATGGTAGAACAGATGGTTTTGATTATCTCCAAGTAAAGGAAAAGATTGGAGAGTTTGTCATTTCGTGTTTAACCATTTTGGCATTGCGTATACACACAAGTTCTGAATTCTCTGTTTTATAAATTCAGAATTCCGTGCTAAATCTTTGTTCATTCTCTCTATCTGACCCTGCTCCCCGCGCCAAGTTTTAAGACTGTTTCTCTTTCCCTCTGACTCATGCTGGCTTTTTCCAGTATTTCATTTCCCAGTTAGCCCCCAAACCCAGATTTTTTGAGAACAAAGAGTAAAAAGTACTCCCTGAGCATTGGATTTAACAGTCTATTTTCTTTGCCTCTATTCTGTAGCTACCTCTGTTCACTAGGAATGTTTCATGAAATCCAGACTGGAGCAGACTGGTTCTCTGAATGGTGTCTGTAATAACACATAGAGAAAGACTCCCTTAACATTCATGAGTTTATTTGATAAATTTATTATCAGATAGCAGAGCATTCCAAGGGGAATATCAAGTCCAGAATAAATTATAAAAGTATTCAGAGGTTAACACAAGGGGAAGCTTAATGCAAAATAAGGATTACATAAGACTTTTTTAAACTGAATTCTTTATTGGTACAATTTATATACATCTCAAAATCACATATAACATTGGGGAATTTGTACCAGTATATGCCACAAGTTAATTCTCATTTATACCCATATCCCTACCCACGCACACCTCCTCACCCCCTTTATACATGCTCTTTTAATTTTTATCTGTATCATATTTATTCCTTCCCCTCATCATATTCCCACAACAAGTTTCCTATGGAAATTTCCCACTCTATAAAAGCTGTCATACTTTGTAGAGCTCATTTGCATCTACAGCTGTTCATGCCAAAGAGAAATCCGGAAATTGTCTACCTGTGATCTATTGATTTCACTTATTAGTATATCCTCCAGGTGTCTCCATTTGCACCTAAATGGATCAATCTTATCCTTCTTTATGGCAGAGGAATACTCCATTATATATAAAAAAAACACATTTTCTTTATCCACTCTCCAGTTGATGGGCATTTGGGTTGTTTCCAAGATTGAGCTATCACAAACTAAGCTGCTATGAACAAGGGTGTACATCTGTCTTTCCAATGTGATTTTTAAAATTCTTTTTGGGTATATTCCTAGCAGGGGGATAGCAGGGTTAAATGGGACCCGTAGACCTAATTTTCTGAGAAATCTCCACACAGATCTCCACAATGGTTGCAAGTCTGCAATCCCACCAACAGTGGAGAAGGGTTCCTTTCTCCCCATAGGCTCGCCAGCATTTATTGTTGGTTGATTTTGTGATAGCGGCCATTCTTTGTGGAGTGAGATGAAATCTCAGTGTTGTTTTCATTTGCATCTCTCAAATGACCAGTGATATTGAACATTTCTTCATATGTTTCTTGGCTGCTTTGACTTCTGCCTCTGAGAAGTGTCTGTTCATTTCAGATGCCCATTTTTGAGTTGGGTCATTAAACGTGGGGAGGCTGATCTGTTTGAGTTCTTTATATATTGTCTATAATAGCCCTTTGTCTGATACACAGCTAGTAAAGATTTTTTCCCATGTTGTTGGTTGTCTTCTAGCAGTGCCAGCGACTTCTTTTGCTGTGCAGAAGCTTTTCAGTAGAATGAGATCCAATTTGTTGATTCTTTCTGCTAGTTCTTGTGCTATAGAGATTTTATTCATAAGGTCTCTGCCTAAGCCAATGTCTCCAAGAGTTTTACCTAACCTATTTTCAGCAGGCTTATTGTTTCTGTTTTAATGTTTAAGTCTCATATCCACTGTGAGTTTAGTTTTGTGCATGGTGAAAGACATAGGTCTAGCTTTAGCTTTTGGCAGGCTAAAGCCCAGTTTTTCCAGCAACATTTGTTAAAGAGGCTGTCTTTCTTCCATTGGGGATGTTTGGCTCCTTGTCAAAGATAAGGTGGCTTAGTGTATCTGGAGTTGTTTCTGGGTCTTCTAATCTATTCCACTGGTCCTCGGGTCTGTTATTTTGCCACTACCATGCAGTTTTTATCGCAGCAGCTTTATAGTAGAGTTTTAAATTGGGAATTGTAATACCCCCTGCCATGTCGTGGTTGCTTAGAATTGCTTTTGCTATTCTAGGTTTCTTTTGTTTCCAGATGAATTTTTGTATTATTTTCTCTAACTCTGTGAAGTGTAGCATTGGAATTTCTTTTTCTTTTTTTTTTCTTTTTTTTTTTTTTTTTTTTTTTTTTTTTTTTTTTTTTGTGACAGGGTCTTGCTTTGTAGTTCAGGCTGGCTCTGAGCTCACTATGTAGTCCAGGCAAGCCTCGAACTCAGCAATCCTCATGTCTCTGCCTCCCGAGTGCTGGGATTACAGGCATGAGCCACCATGCCCGGCACTGTGGTATGTGGTGTTGATTGCTGGTGGGCGTGAGTCTCCACGCCCAGCATTATATGTGGTTACCGGGGATTGAACTCAGGACCTTGAGCTTGTAAGGCAGGCGCCGGAACCACTGAGTTAACCCTCTGGCCCAGCATTGGAATTTCAATTGGAATTGCATTGAATCTATATAGTATTTGTGGGAGTAGAGCCATTTTGACGATGTTGGTTCTCCTGACCAAGGAACAAGGGATATCTTTCCACTTTCTGGTTTCCTTTTCTATCTCAGTTTTCAGAGTCCTATAGTTTTCAGAGTAGAGGTCTTTCACTTCCTTTGTTAGGTTGATTCCTAGATATTTCTTTTGTCTGGATGCTACTGTGAAAGGGATTGCCTCCCCAATTTCTCTTTCAGTGAGTCTGTTGTTTGTGTAGGCAAAGGCTGTTGATTTTTGAGCATTGACCCTGTATCCAGCAACACTACCAAATTTGGTAATTAAGTCTAGCAGTCTGTTGGTTGAGTTTTTAGGATCCTCTAGATAGGGTATCATATCATCAGCAAATCATGATAGTTTAACTTCTTCCTTTCCTATCTTTATTCCTTTTATATCTTTGTCCTGCCTGATTGCTATGGCTAATGTTTCCAGTACTATATTGAACAAGAGTGGTGACAGCAGGCATCCATGTCTCATTCCCGACCTTAGTGTAAAAGGTTTCATTTTTTGCCCCTTGAGTATGATGCTGGCTGTTGGTTTCTCATAAATAGCTTGTATTAAATTGAGACAAAGTCCATCGATTCCAATTCTGTGTAGGGTTTTGATCATAAATGGGTGTTGGATTTTGTCAAATGCTTTTTCTGCATCTATTGAGATAATCATATGGTTTTTGTCCTTGAGTCTGTTAATATAGTGTATTACATTGATTGATTTACGTATGTTGAACCAGGCTTGCATCACTGGGATCAATCTGACTTGATCAGGGTGTATGATTTTCTTGATAACTCTCTGTTTTCTGTTTGCAAGTATCTTATTGAGGATTTTTGTGTCAATGTTCATTAGAGAGATTGGCCTGTAGTTTTCTTTTTTGGTGGGATCTTTCCCTGCCTTTGGAATCAAGGTGATGGTTGCTTCAAGGAATGATTTGGGGAGTACTGCTTCCCTTTCAATTTCATTAAAGAGATTGAGAAGTACTGGTATTAACACTTCTTTAAAAGTTTTGTAGAATTCAGCAGTGAAGCCATCAGGACCAGGGCTTTTCTTTGTTGGTAGGTTTTTTTTATTACATTTTCAATTTCCCAGATTGATATCGGGTTGTTTCACATTTTTATATCCTCTTCATTCAGTTTTGGAAGTTCATATGTATCTAGGAATCTATCCATTTCTTCTAGATTTTCCATCTTCTTGGAGTATAGATTTTCAAAATGTGTGTTTATGATCTTTGGACTTTTTCTGGGTCTGTGCTGATTTCCCCATTTTCATTCCTTATAGCATGGATTTGAGCCATTTCCTTCCTTTGTTTGATAAGGTTGGCTAAGGGTCTGTTGATCTTATTTATCCTTTCAAAGAAACAACTCTTTGATTCATTGATTCTTTGTATTGTTCTCTTTGTCTCCACTGCGTTAATTTCTGCTCTGATCCTTATAATTTCCTCTCTAGTATGTGCTTTGGGTTTGTTTTGCTCCTCTTTTTCTAATTGTCTGAGGTTCATCATTAGATTATTTATTTCAGTTTGCTCTATTTTCCGAGTGTATGCATTCACTGCTATGAATTCCCCTCGCAGAACTACTTTCATTGTGGCCCATAAATTCCTGTATGTTGTGCTGGGGTTATCTTTTAGTTGTAGAAACAGTTTAATTTCTTCTTTAATTTCTTTTGTGGACCATTGGTTGCTTAACAGAGTGTTGTTCAATTTCCATGTGTTTATGAGGATCTTGGAATTTCTTCTGCTATTCAGCTCCAGTTTCAAGGCACTATGGTCTGATAGTATGCAGGGGATAACCTCGTTTCCTTTGCATCTACTTAATCTTATTCTGTTTACTAGAATGTGATCTATTTTGGAGGATGATCCATGAGCAGCTGAGAAGAAGGTATATTCTGGCTTTGAAGGCTGAAAAATTCTGTAGGCATCTAATAAGTCTATTTGCTCCAAAGTTTGATTTAGCTCAAGTATTTCCTTATTGATTCTTTGTCCAGTTGATCTGTCAATTTGTGACAATGGATTATTAAAATCCCCTACTACTATTGAATTCATGGATAACTGGCTTTTCATGTCCAGTAATGTTTGTTTTATATAGTTGGGTGTGTTACAGTTCAGTGCATAAATATTTTTGATTGTTTTTTCTTTCTCTTGGATAGTTCCCTGTATGAGAATATAGTGACCTTCTTTATCTCTTTTAATCAGTTTGGGTTTGAAATCTATTTTATCTGCAAACAAGATAGCCACTGCTGCTTTTTTGCAGTTTCCTGTGGCATGGAGGATTGTTTTCCAACCTTTTATTTTCAGTCTATGAGTTTCCTTCTAAATTAGGTGTGTTTCCTGTATGCAGCAGATTGTAGGCTCTTGCTTTTTGATCCAATCTGCTAGTCTGTGTCTTTTAATTTGCCCATTGAGTCCATTGACATTAATGATTATCACTGATATGGACATATTCAGAGCTGCCATGTTTCCCTGTTCTTGGTTCTTTTCTTCTTTGCTTTTCCCCTTTTCTGTTTAGTTTCTTCTTTGCCCCAATGAATTCACTCTCCTGGGTCTCATGGGTATGAAATTTTCTGTGTTTTTTTTCCAAGATGTTCTTTAGGATGTTTTGGAGTGCAGGTTTCGTATTTGTGAAGTTTTTCAGGTGTTCTTTATCATGGAAGTATCTTATTTCCCCGTCTATTTTGAAAGATAGTTTTGCAGGATACAACAGTGTAGGTTGGAGGTTGTTTTCCTGCAATGCTTGAAATACTTTTTTCCACACTCTCCTTGCACTGAGTGTTTGTGTTGAAAAGTCTGCTGTGATCCTAATGGGCTTCCCTTTGTAGGTGATTTTCTTCCTTTCTCTCACTGCTTTCATTATTTCATTCTTTTGTTTTACATCTGGAACCTTGATAATTATGTGTCTGTGTGTAGCTATGTTTATGTCACGGTGTTTTGGAGTCCGATAGGCCTCATTTATCTGTATGTCTATATCTATTCCTGTGAAGTTTTCTGTTTCTATCTCTGACGATAGCTTTTTTATGTCTTACACTGTCACCTGCTTCCTCAGTGACTCCAATCAGTCTTATATCATTTTTCTTTGAGTCATCTAGAAGCTGTTGAATTGATTTCTCATGGCCCCTTGCTCTTTTCCATAGATTATACCTTTCCTGCTCATTGGCTGCTATGCTATCCTCTAGGTCTGAGATTCATTTCTTTGCTTCATTCATCCTACTGCGCAGGCTTTCGTTCTCCTTCATTCCCTGGAGCTCTGCTTGAAGCTGTTTAAAAGGTTTCATTGCTTCTGCTATCTTGGATTCTATCATCTCACTGATCTCTTCTTCAATGATGTCTTTCACTGTGGACAGTATCTCTGTTTTGATCTCAGAAATGAATTCTGATTTCTATTTTACTAGATCCACTTTAGTTACCATCTCCACGAGTCCTGGTGTTTGAGTTTCAGTTTGCCCTATTTCCCTTTTCTTTGAATTTCCCTGTGGTGGTGGTCTTTGTGTCTGGTTTTTTGTATATTTTCTCATTTCTACTCTTTCATTGTTATTAATGCTCTTCTTTGTCTGATGACAGGGCAATGTTTGTTGCAGGTCTCTTTCTATTATCTGGGGCCCTTTGGATGTGGCACTTTCCTGGCGGGTCCTCCTTGAATCTGTAATGACCATTGAAAGTTCTCACTTCTAGCAGAACAACCATATCATGTTTGTTACCATAATACAATAAATGCCAATATCAGTATTAAACACAGTAAATAAGATAAAAAGTTTTGTTAAATTCTACTCTGGAGACTTTGAGCTTATGAGTTACCTCTACATCCATATGCCAGAATTTAGAATTAATCAGCAATGTGTATTTAACATATAGATGGTAAATGTACCCCCTGAACCCTTTGGGGATAAGAGGTCACTGGGGAATCAGAAAGGTAGGGAGACAGGAGGAGAATGAAAAAAATAGGGTTAGCAGATTTAGGAAGATCACCTATACCCTAGAACTTCATATATGCCAGTGGGTAATAGAGGATAAAAGGGCATATGTACAACACTACCAAGTGTATGCTGTAAGACCATTGGAGACTTTGCACACCTTCTTATAATAGTACAGAAGAAGAAATAGGGCAGCCTAAGAGTCTTTTACTTCTGGGTATTGCTTGTGACAGGAAGATAGGAGAGGGTGTGGGGACAAGAGCTGAATAGAGGGATCTAAGAGTAGATGGTAAAATAGAAGCTAGATTCCCCCCCCCTTTTTTTTTTATCTTGCCTGTTCTCTCAGTGCAACTCCAGGAACACGCCTCCTGTGGAGGGACGCAGGAGATGGCTCCAGCTCCTCTAGGACCTGGGTCCTCACAATGCAGCTCCGGGGTGGGGTTGGGGCTGGGCAGAGGCCCTCAACCCTCTATGGTGCAGCTGGTGCCCAGGGTCCGTATCTGACTCCTCACTGCACAGCTCCAGGATACAGTGGGCCGGTGGGCAGGCTTCAGTCCGCCGGAAATGGACGGTGCTGGGCAGCCAAGTCTGCGCTGCTCCCGGGATACCATGGGCCTGTGGGCGGCCTTCAGTCTGCCAGAAAAGGACAGCACCCGGCATCCGAGTCCGTGCTGCTCCCGGGATACAGTGGGCCGGTGGGTGGCCTTCAGTCCGCCGGAAACGGATGGCACCCTGTAGCCGAGTCCGCACATCTCCCGGGATACAGTGGGCCTGTGGGCCGCCTTCCCACTTCCTACATAAGACATTTTTAATGTTAACTCATTGATTGAATGTTAACTCATTGATTGATATGGCTCAGTCAAGTATTAAACACTGATTACGCAGATGACTTTGCAGAATTACTTTTGTGTGTATTTAAAGTTGTGGCAGCCCTTTGAGTTCTAGTTCTGTCTTTTGTACATAGTTCTTGTTATCAGGCAATCACACATAAAATCCTGTCTTTTGTAATTTTTCAGGTTTATTTATTTTTCAGTTAGGGTTTGAGAGAAGCAACTCCACTTTAATTCTTACAGCTTTCACAGTTATCATCCAAAAATCCTTGGCATGTTATGTCCCCCAGTCCTCTTAAGCCACACGATGATAGGATATTTTCTAATTTTTCTCCCTGGCAAACTTCAGTCTCTCTGATTCCATTCTTTCTCCAGAATTTTCCTCTGCTAACATTAAATAGCTCATGCCTTTGAAACACAGAGCAACTCAGCTCCTGTCTTTTATTGAAGCAAACCACTGGTGTCTCCAATGCCACTGGTTATCAAATTTTTTGAAATAACATGCATAAACTTTTTTCAAAATATACTAACTGTTATCAACAAGAACAGTTTTAAAAACTTTCAAAAGTCAAGCTGTCATCTCTTTCATGAGTGCAGAATATTAAGGGGGAAAATAGTATTTGCTCTCATCTTTTCTTAATCTTTTAACCACAAATTGTCAAACAAGTCATATATAAATAGAAATAGCAAACTGTGTTCCTTCTGCATTTATAATTTTATTTCTAGATATGGCATATCTTTTCTTTACTTGACTCTTCCCTCTTACTCACTTCTTGATCTGGAAAAATACAAGGACAAATTCAAGCTCTTCACAATTTCTTTTCCCTCTCTGTGGGTATTCAGTGACTCAAAATTCCTTCATCATCTTCCATTAACTCTCTGTTTTTGTTGCTTTTTTACTTAGTTCTGTGCCATCCGGGAAATCTTTTCCTTATCTAGATTCTAGTGCTTACTTCAGCAGCACGTACTTATCCAGATTCTAACCACCAGTCACAGCAAAACTCAAACCCTCTAGCATGTACTTCCCATGTAAAGACAACCATAAATACAATGCTTTAAGGAACTTCTAAAGCTTATGTAGATATTAAAGTGTATATTAGAATTGTACCCTCTATTTTTCTCTGCATTGCTAATTCACTAATCAGAACTTTTAAAATTAAAAGTATGAAAATAAGTATTTGTTTTGACTTGAGAAAACGTTTTTAAATATAATATTTGGGTACCTGGTAATCCAGGGAACTGAATATTGTTTTCATTTTATACACTCTTATTGCCCATAATAAGAAACACCATGTCTGTTTGTTTTCATTAATGTACACTGAGTGCCTGACAGTGTGCATGGCATTTTGTGTATTTACAGTAAATATTGGTGGAATAAAAATTAGAAAATTGGGCCAGAGTTTTAGCTCAGTGGTTCCGGCACCTGCCTCTCAAGTGCAAGGTCCTGAGTTCGATCCTGGTAACCACAATGCTGGGTGTGGTGACTCACGCCCACCAGCAATCAATACCACATACCACAGTGCCGGGCATTCTGGCTCACACATGTAATCCCAGCACTTGGGAGGCAGAGACATAAGATTGCTGAGTTCAAGGTTTGCCTGGGCTAGATAGTGAGCTCAGGGCCAGCCTAAACTAGAAAGCAATACCCTGTCTCAAAAAAAAAAAAATAGAAAATTGCTTTTGAAAAGTAAGATTAATTTGGTAATTGCCCCTTCCATGTTGATGACAGAATACCCAACACCCATGACTTGAAGGAAGAGAGTTATATATTGGCTCATGATTACACTCTTTGGCTAGCTGTTTCCAGTGCAGCAATGGAATGATGGAGGGACCAGAGTGGTGGAAAGCTCCTATGTCATGACAGCCAGGAAGCAGAGAGAAGGGAGGAACTGGGGAAGGACAACAATATATACTGCCAGGTCACTCTCACAGTGTCTCACCCTTGTCAACCAGGGCCCACATCCTAATACTGCATTCAGTCCTGAATTCATCACCAGATTAATCTGCTGATGTATAGAATTCCCATGATTCCAATCACCTTCTACCCACCTATGAACTCATTGGAATTTTAAGAAATATAATAGTTTTATTTGGTACCTTTTCAATATACATGATAACTTTAATCATACAGACTTTGTACCTGTATATGATGTATCTTGATTCTTGTTTTTTTCATTCCCTTCCCTTCCCTTAAAACCCTTTATCCTTCATAACTTACAAAAGCTTTGTTCCCATTTTTCCCTTCTATTTATTTTTTCTTGTCATTTATTTCCTTTCCCCTTCTCAAACCTTGTTTTAGAGGATGTTTTAGATCCTAACTATAACACCTTGCAATTTAACTTTTTTCTAAAAGATACTTCTAGATCTTGGGTAAATATCATAAAACACTGAGGTTTTAATTTGAGAAAAGCATGTAAATAAGAGTTGACTTACAGGGGCCAAAAAAGAGATTAAGTTATTTCTGAGAAATAGAAAGGATGAACAAGAGGAACTCTGAGGGTAAGATACTGGAACTTGTTTTATATGATTTTTATAAAGAAATGATCTTTTTAAAAAGGTTTAAAGACATCCCAATAATCACATAGGAATATAGCAGGAATAAATAACAACCTTTTTCTTTATGTTCAGTAAGATACTTATTTTAGAAAAATACATCTCATATATAGTTGCCAGGGCCTTGCCTTCACAGCTTCTATCATGTTTGCTTTAAGAATTTTTCATTGTCTTGATTGAATAAAGGGATGGTCCAGCTACGTGTCCACTCAAGAGATTTTGTGTCCCATGAAATACATACATTTGTTCAGGTGGCAGTGGAAGAGAGAGAAGATAAATTTCAGATTGGTAGCCATTTGTTTTTGTATCTCTTCCTTTCTTTCCTCTCCCATTTTTAAAATTTTGAACAGAACCTTTTAAAGTGAAGATTATTGAAGAAAAGAAAAAGATAATGAGGTTTGTTAAGAGTATAAAGCAGTATTTTGTTACCAAAGTATTCACAGGTAACATAAAAGGAGCTAAGAGTCTGTAGCCAAGAAGCCTTAGACTCAAGTCACCAAAGCCTAAAGGAGAAAATAGAATTCTACAGTGTAACCAAGTGATCTCAGGTAACAGAAACTCATGGTACTAAATTCATTTTTAATTTTTTTATCTATATCTTACTTTCCCTTTTAACTGTACTTTTACTTTCTTGAAATACTTTCTTCTCTAGGCTTCTGTGTACATCCTCTACGTGCTCTGATTGCTTCTTTTTCTGTTGGCCAGTTCTTCCTCTTCTTGGCCACTAAATGCTCTTCTTATTAAACAGGAAAACTTGTGATTTAAAATTATCTCCATGTGCTGGGCATGGCTCACGCCTGTAATCCCAGCACTCGGGAGGCAGAGGCAGGAGGATTGCTGAGTTCGAGGCTTGCCTGGGCTACATAGTGAGCTCAGAGCCAGCCTGAACTACAAAGTGAGACCCTGTCTCAAAAAAAAAATTGAACTACAAAGCAAGACCCTGTCAAAAAAAAATTATCTCCATGTAACAGTTTCTAAATATGCTAACTCCATATTTCTCCAAAAGGTAGTGTCATGCATATCACATCTTTTAGCCCCTATAACTCTTTCATAGACACCTTGAACTCTGTGTAGAAGCTCAAAATTATACCTAGCACACCAGTTCTTGTTCCTAAGGTACTACCCTCCAGTCAGTTGCTCATTCCCAAAACTGAAAATCTACCTGCCCTATAAGAAAATACCACACACACTCACACACACACATGCACACACACACAAAATATACATGTTGTATGTATGTATGTATTATGTTAAATATTACTGTTTTTCTCCTTTATAGCTATCACTGTAGTCAAAGAATCATTCATCTCCATCAACATGTCCTTAGATTTTTCTCTCACTCCATTCATCTATGCTGCATTCTCCACACCACAACCTTTGTGCTTATTTTCAAAAGGCAGATCTATTCATGTTTCTACAATAGTTTAAATCCCAAAAATGTAATGTCATACTTTTTGATAAAATATAAAATGCTCAACATTTAAGCTTGTATGATCTTTAGTACTAGGCCCTAACTTTATATCTCCATGCCAACCTCAAGAAGCTTCATATTGACCATCATATTATTAGTGAATGAACCTATACAACCTCAGCACATAATCATTCTTCTACTCTTTCATATCCTCCCCTCCTTGGACTACCAAACTTTTAAGTCTTCTGAACAGAAATGATTTCTGCTTTCCTAGATAAAGTCAGTAAGTAATACGTAATATTTGCCTTCTTAATGTACTAAACTTCATCACCCTAGAACTTATGGCATTGCTATTAAATACTAACTCACTGTAATATGTTGAATGGGTGTCCACCAGAATGTCAGCTTCTGAAATTAGAAGCTCTGCTTGTTCAGTATACTACTGTATCTTCAAACAGGATTTTTTTTGGGGGGCAGGGTCTTGCTTTGTAGTTCAGGCTGGCTCTGAGCTCACTATGTAGCCTAGGCAAGCCTCAAACTCAGCAATCCTCCTGTCTCTGCCTCCCGAGTGCTGGGATTACAGGCGTGAGCCACCATGCCTGGCACTGTGATATGTGGTATTGATTGCTGGTGGTTGTGAGTCTCCACGCCCAGCATTGTATGTGGTTACCGGGGATCAAACTCAGGACCTTGCGCTTGTGAGGCAGGTGCTGGAACAACTGAGCTAACCCTCCGGCCCAAACAGGATCTTTCATATATTAGCAATGAATACAAATTTATTGGCCAGGCAGATAAATTCATCTGTCAATTCCATAGAAAATAAGCAGGTAAATATAGGAAACCATTAAATATTTATTAATATTCATATTTATTAATCATTTATGTCCCAGTTGCTATTCATACTTTTTAAAATTTAAATCTAACAATAACATATGGGGTAGGTACTTTTGTATCTCTACATTAATATAAATTTAAAGACAGAATGTTTAGTAGCTTAGCACTTTATAATATCCATCTCTGGTACCATGGCCATTTTCTTAGGAATGTATTAGACAAGGTCTGGAATAGCTGAGCAAAAAGACTGATTATTAAGATCCTCTTGGACTGCATTTACTTTTGGGGGATAGTATGCCATAGAACAAAATGTGTGTGTGTCTTTTAATGTAGTGGGGTAATTTGTTATCTTGTGGAATGAAGAAATGACTGGATTATGGTTATGACAGAGAGTTGAAGATTTGATACTAGTATGAGTGTAAATGTGAATTGCTGGCCATGTCACGTGAAAGCAAACTTCATTTACTAGATTAACAGCTGCAGTATGCTAGAGGATTTGTTGATGTGCTAAAGTAGGTAAACCACATCTGGAATGGCAGCTGCAATTTAAATCATCACCTTATCAATTTTATAATACTCCACTGCCATTCCTTAGGTCCATCTATCTTCTGCATAGGCTACATAAACAAATTGAATGGGGACATGGTAGAAATTACTACTACTGCATTCTTTATGTTCCCAATGGGGACTAATAGCTACATTCCCCCTCTAAGTATGTCATTACTTTTGGTTTATTATTTTGATCAGCAGAGGCAGTTCTGGAGATTTCTATTTAACTTTTCCCATCATAATAGCCATCACTTCCCTAGTCAAGGAGCCAGTACAAGTATCATGCCAATTGTCCAATACGTTTATTTTGACCTTACTTTATGGAAAAGAGGGAATAATTATTGGTTGCATAATGCACTCATTGTGAGATAGACCTAACCCCAAATCTAGTAGGACCTTGCACTTGCCAGGCAGGCATAGTGCACTGAACTAAATCCTCTACTCTGGTTATTTTCTTTTTAGCAAAACTCAGTTACTCCAGGTTCTTTTGGAGAAGGCTAAGAAAGCTACTTACAGTGTAATATTTTTTTAAGTTTTTCAAGACAGAGTCTTGTTTTGTAGTTCAAGCTGACCCCGAACTCACCATGTAGCCCAGGCCAGCCTTGAACTCACAGCAGTCTTCTCCTCCTGCCTCTGCCTCCTGAGTGCTGAGCATGAGCCATTGCACATGGCACTGTGGTATGTGATTACCAGATGTTGAACTCAAGACCTCGCACTTGCTAGGCAGACCCTAGAACCACTGAGCTAAATCCCCAGTACTTACAGTATAAATATTTTTTCAGTTTAGCAAATTCCTTTTCTTAGAGAACCTGACCTTCCCATTTTTTAATATGATTTGGGTTTGTTAAATTTAAAAAATGGTAAAATCACAGGGTGTAATGGTTTCAGTCAAGTTTTTATTGCTGAGATTTACAGCTTTTCTGCTTATATAAATCAAATGGGACTTCAGTAGGTTGTCCATCTATTTTAGTACTAAACTCACCACAATCACTTACCTAACTTTAAGAGTTAGGCAGAGATGTGCATGAAAATGTTCAGATTCCCATTTGTGTGTGACTTTTCTTGTTTAAGTAATAAACTTAGTGAAATTAAAGAATAATCATTTGGGGTCAGGGTTACAAAAAAAGACATCAAGTATAGTTTGTATTTCTGCCATGATGTCCCGGCCCTCCAAAACGGAGGGTTAGAGTCATCTGAATATTCTGTCATTCACATTCCTGATAATGAATGTTGGCTCTTTCCTGACACCTCATTCACATTTATCTTCTTATATGATATGGTCTTTCTCACAATATGATGGTGTCAGGAAAATTACAATAGTAATATGGCAGTTCGTGAGAGTCTCCTTGTTTGAGGAGGAGATCTGGGGATATGACCACAAACACAATGAAATTGACCAAAAGCTTGGCTAATGGTAACTTTATTAGAAACAGATTTTTATAGCAGTGAAACAGTCACGAGGACAATAGGACAAACTCGGGAGAGGGGGAAGGGAAACACCACTGTTTGTGAATGAAGTCAGAGTTAACCATTACATCTGGAGGAGACAGCTCCATGCTTTAAGAAAATATCTGTCTCGAGGAAGCTGAAACCAGGACAGCCTACACATGACTAGGGAACAGGAACTAGCAGAGTAAACAAGGAACAAAGACTGCATCACATTGCCCTCAGGCACTGGTGGTCTGGGGGCTCACTGGCACTTTGGGCCACCTGCAGCTGGAGTCACTCAGTTTTCTGGAGTCTGAGGCTCAGCATATGATCATATGCTCCTGGCTCCATCCACAGTAGTTTAGCACTTTAGTGATACATACCCCAAGAAAACAGAACAAAGGTTCTCTTGTCTTTTAGTTTAATCTTTGGAAGTCATGTAGCATCATAATTCCACATACAGTAAGGCAAAAATGCACAAACAAGCAGAAAGATATCTATAAGTCATTTCCTGCCAATCAGAGCTTCTGTCACTGTTACTAAATCCAGGATGACTTTTAATTTTTTTAATTTATTTAATTTATTTATTTTTTTGAGATAGGGTCTCACTTTGTAGTTCAGGCTGGCTCTGAGCTCACTATGTAGCCCAGGCAAGCTTCAAACTCAGCAATCCTCCTGTCTCTGCCTCCCAAGTGCTGGGATTACAGGCGTGAGCCACCATGCCCGGCACTGTGGTATGTGGTATTGATTGCTGGTGGGCATGAGTCTCCATGCCCAGCATTGTATGTGATTACCAGGGATCAAACTCAGGACCTTGCGCTTGCGAGGCAGGTGCTGGAACCACTGAACTAAATATCCAGCTGCTCAGGATGACTTCTAATTCACACTCTACTTCCATGCCAGGAAGTGAATTTTGAGGGCTCAATTTCTCACTGCCACTCACCTTTTGGTAAAAAGTAGTCACTCTAGATTTTTTTTTTCAGGGATGTTGGTTTTACCCTTGTAAATGCATTTTTCCAACCCTCCAAGAAGACAATGTTCAGAGCACCTTCCCAGGATACTTAGCTAGTCAGTGAGTGAGAACTTCTTACTAGCAACAGTTGGCAAACTATAGCCCAAAGGTCAGCTGCATGGTTTTGAAAATAAGGTTCTATTGGAACACAGCCACTCCTACCTACCTATCTATCTATCTATCTATCTATCTATCTATCTATCTATCTATCTATCTATCTATCATCTATCTATCATTTATTGCTTAGGGCTGCTTTAGGCTAAAATGGCATACTTAAAACTTGTAACAGACTGCATGACCTGTAAACATCATAATTACTATATGGCCTTTTAAGGAGTGTTTTGTTCAGACTGCTCCCAGTGTATCAAAGACACTTTGTGTGTGTGTGGTACCAGGGATCTTGTGCTTTCCGGGCAGGCATGAGGCCACTGAGCTAAATTCCCAGCCCCTCAAAGAAATTCTGATTACATTTATTCAGTAAAAGGCACTTTCAGGCCCAGGACTCAGTTAACCAAATAACTGAAGCTACTCTCATCTTCTCAAATTAGTACATCAAATACTTAGTCTCTGCTTAATGCATCCAAATCAAAAATTATGGTTCTTACCTTAGATTTTTTTAACTCAATCCAGTACTTGTAGGATGTGAACATGTATAGTTTTCACTAGGTCTTTGTCAATTAGAATTTAGCAATATATATATATATATATATATATATATACATATATATATGTATATATATATATTTTTTTTGAGACAGGGTCTTGCTTTTTCTGGTTCAGGCTGGCCCTGAGCTCACTATGTAGCCCAGGCAAGCCTCGAACTCAGCAATCTGCCTGTCTCTGCCTCCTGAGTGCTGGGATTACAGGCATGAGCCACCACGCCCGGCATAGCAAAATATTTTTAAAAAGAATTTAGCAAAGCATACGTTGGTGTATTATAGTTTATATCCTTTTGGGTCACACTCAATACCTGAGCCCTGGAGGCCCTGAGATCTGGATCTATTTGTAGATCTAGAAGCAATGATAAATGATGGAAATAGACTGTAAGAAGGATCGGCCACACTCTATAGACATTTAAAAAGCTTTTTACTTTGGAGAAAAGGAAACTACTCTCAAAATCAGAGAAGTGTTTCTTTGTCAAAGTGAATTGTATAGAATTTGGTAGTTTAAAGATCTCAGTTTTATCATGATTTATTTATGCACTCTCAAATTTCAGTCTTACTCTTTTGGTGAAAGACACTTAAAAGTTGTGGTTTGAGTTTCCATTACACTTTATTCATTCCAGTATTACGTGGTAAATTTGAGTTTTAGAAATCTAAATTCTAAAGGTAGGGATAATAAAATCCACCTTAAGACCCATTACAAATACTTTTTGGTTCCTTGCCAAATTGTTTAAGTTGAGAATTTAAAAGCTTAATCTTATTTTATTTCTTCAAGTTCTCCAATTCACAAATAGCCAAATCAACCCATACAGTGATTTTGACTTACTCCCATTTCATTGTTCTATGGCAGCAACCACTTGGAAATGCAAATTCTACCAGGCAGTATCTAGTGTTCTTTCACTGCCTGTCATGGATCACTAGTGTTCTATATGCCCTTGGCCATAAGAACGTTTTTAAAAAGTCAGATTAAGCACTGATTTCAGAATTCCAGTATATAGGTTCCATTACTCTGGAATTACTTTAGTTAATAATAGTTATGTTAGGAAACAGAATCATAATGTACACGATGGAAATAAGTTGAGTATAGGAGTTAGACTTTATCAGTTATGGGAGGGATTGTTGCAGTGAAGATGAAGGGAAATTTGGAGGAAGAAAGAAACATTAATTCAGCTGCCTGAAGCATTGTGATGGAAGACATGTTGGGGCTTGCGGAGAATTCAAGAAACAAAGTGATGCAGCTCCCCAAAGTGATTTCAGCTCCCCACCTGAAATGTGAATTTATGTTCTCTGAAAATTGAAGAATGAATTTTAGGAACAACGAAGGTTTGAGTAGGAAAATTTTATTAAGAAAGCTACTGCCTAAGAGAGACAGAAGGGGGAACCAGAAAGTGAGTAACCCACCTACTTTACTTTTCAGAGGGTTTTTATTAAGCAGAGCCACCGAGGTGAGGCAGTCTGAAGGGGACAAAATTACAGTTAAACAGTACCATTGCAAATACGATAGATTAGGTGACATTGGTACAGTGAGAAATCACACAAAATAAAATGATGAGTTCTCTTCTGGGGATGTGGGTTGAAGTCTTACCCCTCCACCCTACGAGACTGGTACCCATTTTAGAATATCAAATGCTATTGTTTATCTTAGGGAAGCTGGCACCCTCTTTAGAACATCTAGGGATGCCTATTTAGACTACCAATCATGGCTGTTTGTTTTACATGGGTGGGATACTTTTTCCTTTGGCAATGCTAACCTCCAAATTGGCTTTTTTTTCCCTTACAAGGGCCAGTCCTATCTATCTGCCTACCACATGTCTAGCTAGCTTTTCCACCTATTATAAAACCACATTCAAAAGCCATACTAGATTGTAAAGGGGAAGTTTAGGGACAGAGTTGGGGGAATCTGTGTCTGTGATTCTAGAGCTGAGCAGCTGGTGGGGGTCCTGGGGCTGCTGTGGCTCAGTGGGACACTTGCAAAGATGCCCAAACAACAAGTGGAAAACACTGGGAATGAAGATAAAGAGGGAAATTCAGATGACTGCAGTCAAATAGGTCCTCCCAGTTTTATCCCTTACTTATCCTTTTATTCACACCAAATAGTTTTATGAACTTTGATTTTTCTAGCTCTAAATATGGGTAAAATATTTACCTTTAGAAGGTGTTAAATGTCTCCTAACATTTTTAAAGTCAGTTTATTCTCTTATAAATCTTAAAGTTGAAAATGAGTCTTTTCATCATAAAAACATTTTCAAAAACTGTGATATCTGGCACATTTTAACTGTTGACATTTGATAGCAAAATTATTATATCAATGTATCTATCCAATATAATTTAAAGTCTATAGCAGCTTTATTCCACCATCAATTTTAAAAATAAATGAATAAGCTCTTCTTTAACATCTCAAAATTTTAACATAATTGCATTTTTTTCCTTGAACTTGTATTTCCATTCTACTTCTACAAAATTTTACCCTACATTTTTATGCTTGATTGTCTTTTATTGATAGCATTTTATATCTTTCTGCAATAAAAACATGTATATAAATTGAAATTAATTTTTATGTTTATGTGACCAAAGAGCCTGTAATCTTTACATATAAGTGAAGATATTATTACAGTTATAGTTGGTATATTATTGAATAAAGCAACTTAAATATATTGTAGACATTAATATGTGACCTAAAAAGTTAAGTATATTTTTCAATATGTGTATATACATATATGAGCATGTGTGCATCTCTCATCTGACAGGGAAAATTTCAGTTCCATCATCATCCATATATTTACATTTGATCAATCCTACCCATATGTAACTCCCTTCCATGACCTCCATTAGCCCGTATCAATGGTCTTCTCACCTCCCTTGAATTCTGATTTTGGCACCAAGCCAGTGTGCACGTGATTCTTCACCCTGTTCAGGTTCCCACTCCTTATGCTTAGCTTCCCTTCCTACTTCCTCTGTTATTTTATCTATGCTACCTACTGACTTTCAAACTAAATTATTCAGAGAGGACATGAGAAAGAGAGGAAAGTGGAAGGGCAATAGGTACATGCATTTTTGTAAATTCTAACTTGCATTTTTGCAACAGAGAAATAAGCAAAGAGAGTCCAGAGCTTGTCTTAGTCTGTTTTATGCTGCTATAGAAGAATGACTGAGACTGGGTAATTCATTTAAAAAATTTAGAGTTCTGGCCAG
Source organism: Thryonomys swinderianus (assembly GCA_004025085.1). Lineage (NCBI taxonomy): Eukaryota > Metazoa > Chordata > Mammalia > Rodentia > Thryonomyidae > Thryonomys > Thryonomys swinderianus. The sequence goes on from PVIC010005368.1 coordinate 25,605, forward strand.
GCATGGTAGTTCACGCCTGTAAACCCAGCACTGAGGAGGCAGAGGCAGGAGGATTGCTGAGTTTGAGGCTTGCCTGGACTACATAGCGAGCTCAGAGCCAGCCTGTACTACAAAGTGAGACCCTGTCTCAAAAAGGAAAAAAAAATTAGAGTTCTGGAGCATGGGAAGTCCACAGATGAGAAGCCTATGTCTGGGCAGGGTCTTTCTTATTGCATTACCCTGTCTCAGAGTGTATAAGAGCAATAGAACATGAAAGAGAGGGGAGAAGGAATTGAAATCATTCTTTAAAAGAGGAACCCACTCCCACAATAATGACATTAAACCATTTAGGAAAGCCATGCCTTCATATTTAGTCGTGTTTTTAGAGATTTACCTTTTGACACTGTTGTGTTCCAGTACATGACTTTTGTGGGACACATTCAAACTCTAATAAAGCCTTTCCTTGAGTTTCTTACCTAGAAAAATTACATAAGAGCTATAATATTTTCTACTGACACAGTTTTGCTGTTCTCTCAGGATCTTCCTCAGAGCTCAGTGGTTTCTCTTATAAGGGTAAGGAAGATAGAAGATACATGTCTTTAAAAGAAAATTCTCACTAGTACTCACTAACTGTACAAATATATCTGATTCAGAACATTTCAGCACAGGAAAGTGTACCATTTCTCATCCCCACTTTACTGAGAATAGAAAAATGTGCAAGGAAGGCAAAGACAAATGCCTTTGAAAACTTGTATTGTTTTGATTTAAAAAAAATTCAGGGATTTGGGTAAGAGTCAAGAAACGTGGAATATGACTTTTTATTTTATGACATATTTAGTTGCAAGATGAAGAAGTGAGAAAGGGAGACCAAGATGAAGCCTTGAGCATAGGCATAGTCATGGGCAAACCAAAAGCGTAAGTTTAGACTAGGACAAAAGACTTTTAAATTAAATCTTTTAGTTTCTACAAAGATACAGGAACACACATCTAGTTTAGTAATCATTACTATTGACACTAAAAGTGTTAAAATTAGCAGCAAATAGTAGTTGCTTGTGAAAAAATAATTTTTGCAGATAATCCAGTCATTGCTCATAGGTTAGGTCAATATAAAGTACATTTAAATATCACTTCTTAATAACAAGTAAGAGCAGAGTGTGCATTTTACTTTTCTTCTGTAAGGTAGAACAACATGTAATAGAAGCCATGATCATTATTTTTGTCTTAATTTTTGCTTATTTAAATCCATCTCACATTAGTATGCTCATCTCTGTCACATTATTTGAAGTGTTTAGTAAAGTTTATCATAACTTTTTAAATAGATGTTGTATATTACTCCTTAAATTTCAAAGGGAAGAAGTGTTTTTAGCATCTAGTAGATTTTCAGTTTACCTATAAAGTTTCAGCACTTAGCAAACAGTTGAATGCCTACCAAGAATTAAGTACAGAACCAGGCACAGGCTCAGGGAATATAGTAGTGGGTGAAATTCAGTATAGTGATTGTATCCATGGAGATAAAGTCTAGATTATTTTGACAGCAAGCAAAGAAACCACAACTTAAGCAAAAAATGAAAACCTCATGTAAAATAGTGATAATCTTGCCAAACTGAAGGTCATATCCACAGTCTCTGTGGCTGTCAAGTTGCAGCACACTGAGGGTCCACTTTTTGAGTAGACTCCATTGGTTTATGCATCTAAAGCTCTTTTCACAACTCTAATACTTTGCTCTATTTTAAATTATTTGGAACATGAGTATAAACTAATCAAACAGTGTAGGTTATATATATATTTCCACTTCTGAAAATGTGTGACTGTAAAGTGTAGCTCTGCCTCTGCCATAAACACAAGGAATGAAACTCTTTGAAGTGAAAAACATCTTGTTCTATTGGAAGAAAAAGAAAAGGTCTGTTAAGGATAGGAATGTCCTTATAATTTTCAGCTATTAACCCAAATCTGAATCTAATTCACCTTGTTATAAAAAGTCAGCTAAATTTCTAATTAGCTAAAATTATAAACTGATTCAGTCCTTAAAAATATCTATTCCCTCTCTTCCTTTCCTCTTCATTTTCTGTCCTCTCCTCTCTTATAAAAGAGCAAGACATATTCTCTAGCTTTCCATGACAGAATCTGTAACCCATATTCGTCTTTACATAAAATTGATTTAAAAATCAGTGATGTATACACTGGTCATTCGAGAGATTCAGATTAAAACAACACTGAGATTTCATTTAACTCCACAAAGAATGACTCATATTGCAAAATTAACCAGCAATAAATGCTGGTGAGGCTCCAGAGAGAAAGGAACCCTTCTCCACTGATGGTGGGATTGTAGACTTGTGCAACCATTGTGGAGATCAGTGTGGAGATTCCTCAGAAAGCTAGTATAAGAGGGCCCATTTGACCCTGTTATTCCTCTGCTAGGAATATACTCAAAGGAATTAAAAGAATCATATTGTAAAGACGTATGTACACCCATGTTCATAGCAGTTCAGTTTGTGATAGCCCAATCTTGGAAACAACCCAGATGCCCATCAACTGGAGACTGGATAAAGTTTTTTTTTTTTTTTTTTTTTTTTTTTTTAACAGGGTCTCACTTTATAGTTCAGGCTGGCCCTGAGTTCACTATGTAGCCCAGGCAAGCCTGGAACTCAGCAATCCTCCTGCCTCTGCCTCCCAAGTGCTGGGATTACAAGTATGAGCCACCACACCCAACTTTTTGGTATGTGGTACTGATTGCTGGTGTGAGTGAGCCACCACACCCAGTATTATTGTGTGTGGTTACCAGGGATTGAACCAGGGACCTTGTGCTTGCTAGGCAGGTGCAAGAATTACTGAGCTAAATCTCTGGCCCAAGATATGTTTTTTTTAATATAAAATGTAGTATCACTCTGGCATAAAGAACAACAGGAGGACAAGCCTCAGGCCATTTGCCCTTAAATATGCCTGACCTTTGGGGTCAGCCATCTTCCCAGTATTGACTGGTCTCACTTATCCTCAAAAAATCTTCCCTGTCTTGATTGTCCTCTAGAGGTTACTCTTCTCAGAAGACCTTTTGATTTAGAACTCTCACATTTGTTTGGGGTTTTTTAGGATTTTGATAATCTAGTGGTAAAATTGACTTGTTTCTCCTTTTCTAGTAGCTTGAGTTTCAACATTAGATTGTTTATTTGAGCTTGCATTGTTTTCTGGGTGTAGGCGTTCACTGCTATGAATTTTCCTCATAGAACCGCTTTCATTGTGTACCATAAATTCCTGTATGTTGTACTGAGGTTATCATTTAATTGTAAGAACTGTTTAATTGTTTCTTTAATTTCTTCTGTGACCCATTGATTGGTCAGCAGAGTGTTATTCAATTTCCATGTATTTGTGAGGATCTTGGAATTTCTTTTGCCATTCAGCTCCAATTTCAAGGCACTATGGTCTGACAGTATTCAGGAGAAAAAAAAAATTTTTTTTTTTTGAGACAGGGTCTCGCTTTGTAGTTCAGGCTGGCCCTGAGCTCACTATGGAGTGCAGGCAAGACTTGAACTCAGCAATCCTCCTGCCTGTGCCTCCCTAGTGCTGGGATTACAGGCATGAACCACCACACCCAGCACTGTGGTATGTGGTATTGCTTGCTGGTAGGCAAGTCACCACACCCAGCATTGTATGTGGTTACTGGGATTGAACTCAGGACCTTGCACTTGTGAGGCAGGTGCTGGAACCACTGAGCTAAATCTCCAGCCCTCTGGGGGATAATTTTAATTCCTTTGCATTTACTTAAACCTTTTCTCTGAACTAGGATACGATATATTTTGGAATAAGATTCATTAGCAGCTGAGAATATATATTCTGTTTTTGTGGGATGAAATACTCCTTAGGCATCTTTTGAGTCCATTTGTTCAAAAGTTTGGTTTAGCTCGTTATTTTCTTTCTGATTTTTTGTGCAGTCGATCTGTCCATTTGTGACACGAGGGTATTAAAGTCCCCTACTACTGTTGTATTGGTGGTTATCTGGCTTTTCAAATCCATTGATATTTGTTTTGTATAGCTGGGTGCATTAGAGTTTGGTGTACAAATATTTATAGTTGTTATTTCTTTCTCTTGGCTTGTTCCCTGTATGAGAATATAATGACCTTCTTTGTCTCTCTTAATCAGTTTTGGTTTGAAATCCACTTTGTCTGCAAATAGGATAATCACTCCTGCTTTTTTTCAGTTTCCTGTTGCATGGAGAGTTGTTTCCATCCCTTTACTTTCAGTTTAAGGTTTTCTTTCTGAATCAGTGTGTTTCTTACATGCAGCAGATTGTAAAATCTTTCTTCTTGATCCATTGTTGACAGTCTGTGCCTTTTAATTGTCACATTGAGTCCACTGACATTAATGGTTATGACTGATATGGACAGACTTAGTGCTATCATTTTGGTCTTTTATTCTTTCCTTTGGCCTTTTCTTTTGAGTTTTTTACCTGGTCCAGTAGCTTCACTCTGTTAGCTCTCATGGGTTTGTGTTATTTTCTAAGATATTCTTTAGAGTGTTGTTAAATAAAAGTTTCACGTTTGTGAAGTTTTTCAGGTGTTCTTTGTCATGGAAGTATCTTATGTCCCCATCAATTCTGAAAGAAAGTTGTACAAGATACATCAGTCTTTCTTGGAGGTTGTTTTCCTCCAATGCTTGAAGCACTTTACTGCAGTTTCTCCTTGCATTGAGTGTTTTCTTTGAAAAGTCTGCTGTGATCCTGGGGGCTTCCATTGTATGTGTTTCTTTTTCCCCTTCTCTAACTGCTTTCAGTATTTTTTCTTTTGTTGTGTATATCTGGAACTTTGTTACTTATATGCCCAAGTGTAGAATTTTTATAACATGGCCTTTTGGAGTCCTATAGACCTCATTTATCTCTATGTCCAATTCTTTCCCTTTTCCTGTGAAGTTTTCTGCCTTTATATCTGTCAACAATTTTTCATGTCTTTTGCACTGCCTCCTACTTCCTCAGTGACTCCAACCAGTCTTATGTTATTCTTCTTTGAATTGTTTATGAGCTGTTGGATTGATTTCCTAAGGTCCCTTGCCATTTTCCATAGATTATGTCTTTCCTGTTCATTGGCTGCCATCCTGTCCTTTAGATCTGAAATTCAGTCCTCAGCTTCATTCATCATACTTCACAAACTTTCATTCTTGTTTTTAATCACCTGGAACTCTGCTTGAAGCTGTTTAAAAGGTTCCATTGCTTTTGTCATCAGATTCTATCATGGCCCTGATCTCCTCTTTAGTATATTAATCATATCCTTCACTGTGTACAGTATCTCTGTTTTTATCTGAGAGATCAGTTCTGATTTCCATTTTACTAATTATGCTTTTGTTTCCATCTCAGAGTCCTGGTGTATGAGATTCTGTTTGCTCTATTTCCCTTTTCTCTGAATTCCCCTGTAGTAATGATGTTTGTATCTGGGTTTTTGAGTCTTATCTCATTTCTATTCTTTTTTTTTTTTTGAGACAGGGTCTCGCTTTGTAGTTCAGGCTGGCCCTCAGCTCACTATGTAGCCAAGGCAAGCCTGGAACTCAGCAATCCTCCTGCCTCTGCCTCCCAAGTGCTGGGATTACAGGTGTGAGCCACCATGCCTGGCACTGTGGTATGTGATATTGATGGCTGGTGGGCATGAGTCACAAGGCCCAGCATTGTATGTGGTTACTGGGATCAAACTCAGGTCCTTGTGCTTGCGAGGCAGGTGCTAGAACCACTGAGCTAAATCTCCGGCCTCCTCATTTCTATTCTTTCATTGTTGCTGATGTTATTTGTTTAATTCCTTGCCTAGTGCCTGAGTAATGTTTGTTACAAGTCTCTTTCTTACTAATATTTAGATCCTTTAGTACATGGCTTATTTCCTGGCTTGTCCTCCTTGGATCTGTAATGGCCCTTGAGAGTTCTCAGTTCTGGCACACCATGGAAGGTATTTGAACAGAACAGTCACCTTATGTTTGTTGACATAATACAATCAGTATCATCAACAGTTTGGAACACAATAAAGGAAATGAAAAGCTTTGTCACTTGCTATTCTGAAACCTTTAACCTCATGAGTTATCTCTATAATCATATGCCAAAATGTAAAATTAATGAGAAATGTGTTTACACATAAGGGCCCTTAAATGCTGTAGCAGTACCCTTTGGGAATAAAAGGTCACTGGGAGGTTGGGGAAGTAGGAAGATAGAAGGAGAAGAAAAGATTAGAAATAGGGTTAGTGGATTTGAACTCTGCAAGAGTCCAAGCTCTTGCAGGTGCCTCTGTCTCAAGCAACTCACCAGTGCTGTAGTCACCAGGATTCCCTTACTGTCTAGTTAGTGTTTTCTTCAGTGTGGTGGGCTGGGTGGAGGAAGTAACTAAAAGCCTCTGTCTAGTTTCCAGTACCATAGCTTCACTTACTCAGTGTCCACAGAGAAGCAGGTGCTGTCTCTAGAGGTCTTCCCCACGTAATGGTTGTGTCCAGTTTGGCCCCTGAAGAAATGGAGATTCCATTCCAAGGCCTTCTGGTCTCACCCTCTTTAGAAGAAATGCAGGCTCAATCACTGGTCAATGGCATCCAGCTCCTTTCTTGCTGAGACTCACTGTGCTACTTCAACCATGCCTTACCCAGTCTGTCTTCCCTGGCCTCTGGCATGATCTCAGCAGCAGCAGGAAAGTTGTAGGCCTGGATGCCAGTTAATGGCATGAGACTCCTTTTTAGCTGAAGTTCCCTGTGAGGTCCGCTGCATACCACTTCCCTGGTCTCTCTCCATGTATCTCAGGTCTGGGTACCAGTTAATGGCATGGGTCTCCTTTGAGGTTCCCCACAAGCTCTGCTGTGCACCACTTGCCTGGTCTGTCTCCACATACCTCTGGCATGGCAGTATTTTATTTTAGATCATCCTAAACCCAGTCACAAAATTTGGTGAAAGTACCATCAACTTATTTTCATAGGATATGGTTTAAAACAGAAAAAAATCTTCATTTAAAAAAAATCTCATCATGATAAATAAGACAAGACTTCCAGGTTCTTGATGACTGCCATAGATTCTATGAACAATAGAACTAGGAATATATTGCTGGATATTTTCTTGATGAAGATAACATTTCTGCTCTTAGTTTGATTTGTGATGTTATATCAAAAAATTGAGTAAGTATAAAAAATTTATTTCTCATAGTTATGGAGGAAGGAAAGTCTAAGATCACTGGCTTTGGGTCTAGTAAGGATGTACTCTCTGATTTTGAGACAGTTAAGGACCACCATGAAGAGGAACTGGTGGAACAAAATATTGGCATGACAAAATAAACCCTTCAGCTTGGTTAACTGTTAATTTTGTAGTCTAATATGTTTCAAGAGACCCTGAAAAGCTGCAGAACTTTTAGATAAAATGAATAAATATTCCCAAGGAAGGACCTAAATATGTCCTCTAGCCTCACTTGTTCTTAGTCAACTTAAAAATGACTAATTTTGCAGTGCACACTGCTGGGCAATACCTTATTAATCTCCCACTAGCATTACTGTAGATAACACCTCTGACCTGTGAGTTATCCTAACAGTTGCATACATTACTTCCCAGGAACCTGAAGGCCACTTTTTCTGAAAAGACTGACCTTTCACTTGACCTTACAGAAATCTGTTGTGTGTGGCATCTCTTGTTTTCATGTTGTGTCTGTCTTCTTTGGTGTCTTAATGCCTGCGTTAGATTGTACCCAGGTCTACATATAGACATGTTGGCCACCTAAAAATGTTTAGTCCAAGACTAAAATAGATAGTTAATTTGGCCTACTGCCCATTGGAGCTGGTATTTTTTTGTTTGTTTTTCATTTCTTTTTAGCCCCCATCATCATGCTTTAGAATATGTGCTGCCAAAGCAAGCATGCCATCATCGTGCTTTAGAAGTTACCAAAACCCAAGTACTTGTAGCCCTTTGTCCTTAGTAGAGGACTGAAACCCCTATGTCTGGAATGATATATGGCTCATGGTAATTTAATGGCCTCTATGATGAATTGACTACCATTTGGTGGTACAAAGCCTTGACAAGAAGAAATGTCTATTCAAACTATTATGTCTTTAGCTAAGAGGAATTACTGAAATTTAGCCCACTCTAGAAAATTGTTTTTTTAAAAAAAGAAAAACAAACCTACAGCTTTCTTTTCTGTGAATAGCAGCTTGGTGTCTGTCAACTATTTCTGACTCTTTTCCGTTGGAACACTAGTTTAGCCAAACCCCTTTACCTCCTTGATAAAGCTTGGCTTAAACAGGAGTATGTATATTTAGAATATTGGGGCAGGTTTCATTTCTGTCATTTGTGGATAAAAAGATGCTGTCTTCTGATGTCAGTGTGGAGACAATACCTCAATTACTACATCCTGTGGAGGGGAGGAACACTGTTACCTGGCAAAAGAACAAAAAGAGAGTGCCATCCTGAAAGTGGCTTTCTAATGGCATGAGGGTAGAGCTTTCATTGCCTAATCACATCTTTTCTTTTTTTTTTTAAGACAGTGTCTCACTTTATAGTTCAAACTGGCCCTGAGCTCACTATGTAGCCCAGTCTAGCCTTGAACTCCACAATCCTCCTGCCTCTGCCTCTCGAATGTTGGGATTACAAGTGTGATCTAGCACCCAGCACTGTGGTATGTGGTACTGATTGCTGGTGAGTTTCAGTCACCTTACCCAGTATTGTTGTATGTGGTTACCAGGGATCGGACTCAGGACCTTGCACTTGCTAGGCAGGTGTCAGAGCCACTGAGCTAAATCTCTGGCCCACCTAATCATCTCTTACATGTCCCACCTCTTATCATTACTGCAATTGCAGTTAGATTTCAACTCGAGCTTTGGAGGGGACCTACACTCAAACCACTGTATTTCCCAGCTCCCTTCTCTCAGCCTTTCTAGAGGGGCCCACAGAAGTGACATGTTTAGAACCTAACTTTGGCACGGTGGCAATGACCTAGGGGCATTTGGAAATCATGCTGTCCTAAGAGCATACCATAGTCCAGAGAATGTTTCATTACTGGGAAAAAGAAGTATGAATATTTTTAATTGATTTTATTGGTACATTTTACATATATATTATGATCACAATCAACATTGAGAATTTGTACCAGTACAAGATACAACTTACTTCTCATTTTTTCCCATTCCTCTGAACTTTTTCTATTGTGTCTAAGCTTTTGTTGATTGATAAAAATGATAATTCTCAAAAGATGTTGCATTTACCTTTTCATTTTTACTAAATTCCACATTTCTGTCAATTTCAAAATCAACATTTTTAAAAATGAATGTGACATATAATCATTGTCTCTAGATCATTGCTTCTCACAGAGCCCTGTTCACATACAGTTATGTCCTACTTAACGTTGAGCCACATATATGACAGTGGCCCCATAATGATGTAACAGAAAAAATTCCTATCACCTTTTAATATCATAACCATGGTAACATTATAGTGCAAGACATTACTCATGTGTTTGTGACAATGTAACACAGCTACTGAAATGCTAATATTATAAAAAAACAGCAAAGCAAATATGTATAGTGTATAGGACTTGACAATGACAGTAAATAACTTAGTTAAGTTGACCTGTGCCATCTAAATTATGCTATCATGGTCCCACAGTACAGTATTTACCTAGCAATTTATGTCTCAGAATGTTTCTCCATTGTTAAGTGGCACATGACTATATTCTAATGAATTTGGCTTATTTTATTTTAATGTATTTAAATTTTCATTAACATATAGCAAACAAATATTAATGGGCTACAGTGTGATTTTCATATATGCACATAGAATGCATGCAGTAGTAAAATTCAACATCTTTTTAAATTAAAAATGATTAACTATTAATGTCTGCACTTTAATTTTCAAAGGCCTCCAAGAAAGTAAGTCACAATGGCTGTTGGGTACTTGGTTGTCAAGAAGATATTTCATTTGTCCTGTGTGTGTGTGTGTGTGTGTGTGTGTGTGTGTGTGTGTGTGTGTGTTTACATTTTCCCACACTCTACTATTGTTTGAGTCTTAAAGAAAATTTATCAAAATTCTGTTAAGAGGACCAGAGGGTTAGCTCAGTGGTTCCGGCGCCTGCCTCGCAAGCGCAAGGACCTGAGTTGGATCCCCGGTAACCACATATAATGCTGGGCGTGGAGACACGCCCACCAACAATCAACACCGCATACCACAATGGGGGATGTGGTGGCTCACGCCTGTAATCCCAGCACTCGGGAGGCAGAGACACGAGGATTGCTGAGTTCGCGGCAGCTTGCCTGGGCACCATAGTGAGCTCAGAGCCAGCCTGAGCTACAAAGCGAGACCCTGTCTCCAAAAAGCAAAAAAAAAAAAAAAAGAAAAAAAAATCTGTTAAGAGCAGAGCAGTTGACCAGAGCTGACCAGTGCCTTGGAAGTCTGAAGTAACCTTTATCACCCGGGAGCCCACAGAGGCCAGCACTATACCCAGGACAGAGTACTAACATTAGCGATTTTAAAGTCTTTCAGGGAGCTTTTTGGGAACTTGACTTAAGTTTTCCTTTCTACAAGTCAAAATTTTATTGAAAATAGGGTAACAAGTAGTATGATTTGACAGAATTTTCAGTTACTTTTAAAAAGTAATTTTTGTTCTCCATAATTTTTGGCAGTTTTTGACTGTCCTTAGTAAGCTGAACTATTTCTAAAAATTATTTTTAAAAAATTTAAAATTAAAATAAGTATATGTATAGCAAATAGTTTAATTTTCTTCATATGAGTTAAAGAGAAAAAAATTTTAGGGATTCACACCTTCAGAATAAGGAAGAGTAGAAAGAAACATGCCAAAATATTAACAGTTGCTGGTGGGATTTAAGGTGATTAAAATATGTGTGCTAGTTGGCTGTGTTTTCCAAAATTTCTAATTTTAGCAAGTGTTGAATTTATCATTAGAGCAAAAGATTCTTAAAAGCATTTCTGAGGACCATCTGCATCTCTGAGCTTCGGTTCTGCTTTTACCAAGACTTTTGTTCCTTTCTTCTTGCACTATGAGAACAGGTAAGAAGCTTGAATCTGTTACTATAGCACACTGCTATTCCAAAACAAAGTTCAGAACAAAATCATGATTGCAGACACCACTTAAGAAAGCAGGAAAAATTCGCGGCGGCTTGCCTGGGCACCATAGTGAGCTCAGGGCCAGCCTGAACTACAAAGCGAGACCCTGTCTCCAAAAAGCAAAAAAAAAAAAAAAAAAAAAAAAAGCAGGAAAAAAACACATTTTTGTAAAGTTACTCATGCTGGGAAAGATCTTGCCAACCTGTTTATTCATCCCACTCCTTCACTGGAAGCACAACTCTCCCCCAAAGTCTGCAATTTCACAGTTCAAATTAACAATTGGAAGTAGTTGCTACTTTTTTATTTGAATAAAGTTAACCATTTTGTCTAGTTTTCTTCCTTACCCCTGACTACTTCAGTTCACAAAAGGTCAAGTGACACGAGTGTGAAGTGAGAGTAGGGTGACCAGTTTAGGCATGGACTAGTCCAGGAAGATGAAATAGATTTGGTTGGAGCTCCACAGTGGAGGGGCTCTGGGTAGTTAGGGAGCAGATCATGACTTTAGCTACCTGGAGATAAAAGAGAAGATCTGAGGAAATATAAGACTCATAGGTTGAAGATATATATTAGATAAACTTCATTGACTTAGCCAGCTGATACAGCCTCTGTAGCTGGAGGACTAGGTAAATTTTTGGGGTCTCCACAACACCCCAAATACCCAGAAGGTCCAGATAACCACTCCTCTGAAGTTTTCTATAGTCTGTTTGACAGTACTTTAATTGTGTCATTGAAAACTAACCAAAGTTTAGTACAGGCTGAGTATTTCTTAATCGAAATCCTGGAGAGCAGAAGTGTTTCATTTCAGATTACCTTGGACTTTAGAATATTTACATGTACATACTGAGATATCTTATGAATAGGTCCTAAACCTAAATAAGAACTTAGTTTATGTTTCATATACACTTTATCCACATACCCTGAAAGCAATTTTATACAATACTTTTAAGGTGAAACTTACTTAGTGTCCCTGCCCCTAAAAGATATGTCTTAGAGGGAGAATGAATAAACTGTGAGTTTATGGAGGAAAGCAATGTGATCCTGTGTTTGGAAGACACAGTAGAGGATTCTAGAAGAAGCAGGAGTGTGGTATGAACAGGAAACAAAAGAAAGCAAGGAAATATGTGACCATGAATTGAATACTTAGACTCAGAGATAAGAAACTCAAAGAAAAGGATAGATTAAAAACTAAAAAGAAAAAGATCCTAAGGCTCTGAGGGAAAGAGAAGTCCTGCAATGTCATTCCTGTTTATCCTTCCAATATATAATACACAGCTGAGCCCACATTATATCCTGGTTGATGCCAACTGTATCAACTTTTCTATCAAGCCAAATTGGACTGAGTACAATCAATGATGGACTGTTTGTGAGTTATGTATATCCCTTGTAAAACTGAAATTAGGACAAGAGTATCAAGTGCCTCTAAGGATTGCCAAGGATCCAAGATCTGCATGACTACCTTGAACACATGGAGGGATCTAGACAGATGAATGCTTAGTGTAGAGAGTACTCACCAAAGTGTTCTGTTGTGGCCATGGCTGTCCAGGACCTTAAACAGAGAACTTGGAAGATCCCTGGAGTTCGTGTAATGTGCGTTTCTAACCACAGATACATCAAGCAGATGGCAGATGTCTATGGAGCCCCTCGGTTCTAATTCTTCTTTTTTTTTTTTTTTTTTGGAGACAGGGTCTCGCTTTGTAGTTCAGGCTGGCCCTCAGCTCACTATGTAGCCCAGCCAAGCCTTGAACTCAGCAATCCTCCTGTCTCTGCCTCCTGAGTGCTGGGATTACAGGCGTGAGCCACACTCCCAGCACTGTGGTATGTGGTATGTGGTATTGATTGCTGGTGGGTGTGAGTCACCACACCCAGCATTGTTGTATGAGTATACCAGGAATCTAACCAGGGACCTTGCACTTGCTAGGCAGGTGCCAGAACTACTGAGCTAAATCTCTGGCCCTCGGTTCTAATTCTTACATGACAGAGTTCCTCTGCCTTCTACTGACCAACTCTGTCTTCAGTTCATTGCACATACTATTCACCTACTTTCTCTGTTATCAGCTGAATATGCGTAAACATACCTTTTTTTTTTTTGAGACAGGGTCTCGCTTTGTAGTTTAGGCTGGTGCTGAGCTCACTATGTGGCTCAGGCAAGCCTCAAACTCAGCAATCCTCTTGCCTCTGCCTTCCGAGTGCTGGGATTACAGGCTTGAACCACCGAACCCAGCATTTGTGGTATGTGGTACTGATTGCCAGTGGGCGTGAGTCACCATGCCCAGCATTGTTGTATGAGTATAACAGGAATCTAACCAGGGACCTTGCGCTTGCTAGGCAGGTGCTGGAACCACTAAGCTAAATCTCCAGTCCCCTATATTCACCTTTTGAGGTTTTCTGAAAATGGTTTTTAAAAAAAGGCAAAACAGAAGGTAAAGGGACAGAGGTAAAATAACTAGAAAGCAGTTATAACTGAATCCTGATTCAGACCATTAAAGCTAAAAACTACAGCAGGGAAGGGTTCCTTTTACTCCACAGCCTTGCCAGTATTTATTGTTGGTTGATTTCTCCACTGTTGGTGGGACTGTAGACTTGTGCAACCATTGTGGAGATCAGTGTGGAGATTCCTCAGAAAATTAGGACTAGAGGTCCCATATGACCCTGCTCTTCCTCTGCTAGGAATATACTCAAAGGAATTTTAAAAATCACATTGGAAAATCATATGTACACCCTTGTTCATAGAAGCTCAGTTCGTGATAGCTCAATCTTGGAAACAACTCAAATGTCCATCAAATGGAGACTGGATAAAGAAGATGTGTTTTTGTAATGAAATGGAGTATTACTCTGCCACAAAGAACAAGTTTCATTCATTTATGTGCAAATCGATACCTGGAGGACACACTAATAAGTGAAATAAAATGATCACAGATATGCAAATTCCATATCTTATCTTTGGTATGAGAACCTGTAGATGTAAATGAGTTCTAGAATGTATGATAATTTTTGTAAAATAGGAACTATCCAAAGGAAATGTGGTGTGGGAACATAATGAGGGGAAAGAATATATATGATTCGGAAAGAAAATAAAAGAGCATGTATTAAGGGGTGGGGGTTGTGGGTAGGGACATGTGTAAAAATGAGAATTAACTTGTGTCATAAACTGGTACAAATTCTGCTATGTTGTGTGTGATTGTGAGTTCTATATAAAATGTACCAATAAAGAATTAAAAAAAAAAGCTAAAAGAGCAGGGCATGGTGGCTCACGCCTGTAATCCCAGCACTCGGGAAGCAGAGACAGGAGGATTGCTGAGTTCGAGGCTTGCCTGGACTACATAGTGAGCTCAGAGCCAGCCTGAACTACAAAGCGAGACCCTGTCTCAAAAACAAAACAAAACAAAACAAAACAAAACAACAACAACAAAAAAGCTAAAAGATACATAATAACTGCATGTGGGTTAATAGAATGCTTTGGACTAGATGTAGATAGAAAATCTCATGTCTCCAGGGCTCTGGCAGGTAATGCACATGGGTGGGTGAAGGTCTGTGGTTTCTTATTTTCTCCTATGTCTTTCTTCTGTCCCCACTGACCTCTCCACAGCTTGAATCTCTTGTTCTCCTCCTCAACCATAACCAGCACTTAGATGCAGTACCAGCTCTCTTAAGCCTTCTCCTGTAACATCAAGGAAATTGTAGATTTTTGTTTTGTTCTTTATTATTTTAGTTTTCTTCATTTGTTTTTTATTTTTTATTTTTATTTATTTTTTATTTTTTATTTTTTTGAGACAGGGTCTTGCTTTGTAGTTCAGGCTGGCCCTGAGCTCACTATGTAGCCCAGGCAGGCCTCGAACTCAGCAATCCTCCTGTCTCTGCCTCCCGAGTGCTGGGGTTACAGGCGTGAGCCACCATATCTGGCACTGTGGTATGTGGTTTTGATTGCTGGTGGGCGTGAGTCACCACACCCAGCATTGTATGTGGTTACCAGGGATTGAACTCAGGACCTTGAGCTTGCGAGGCAGGCACCGGAACCACTGAGCTAAATCTCTGGCCCTTTTTTTTTATTTCTGATTACAAGTGTTTTCCTTAATTTCTGTTTACCTCTTGAATCTCTTATATCAATATGTTGTTTTAACATCTCATTTTTTAGTTCTTGCTTCATAGAATACCTGTAATTTCTCTGTGTCCTGACTTTGTGTAGTATCACTAAATGAATTTCTATCAAAACAATTAACATGACTCATCTTATTTTTCAAGATTTAATTGTTCAAATAGAACAATAGAGGGTGGCTAAGCTATTATATAGCATTATATATTTCTATAAATTAACAGGCTTACTTATATTTGCGTTTTGTAACATAAAATAGACATTTTAAAGATTAACATTCAAAATAGGTGTAGTATATGACTTTATTAATTTCATCATTGAATTTTCTACATCTTCATTTATTTTTCTTGGTCTTTTGCACAAAATTCCTTACCAGTGTAGTACCTAATGATCCTGAGCAGTAATGATTCTAGAATCCTATCATGTCAGCTATCATATATGGTGACCAATGTGGCAGCTAAAAGGCTGGGCTTGCTAATGCTCCTTGTAATGACTTTAATATCCTTAGAAAGGTGAAATTCTAATATTTATTTATTCTCAAAGTCATTGACTTAGGCCCTCCCCCCCCGCCAACTTTTGAAACATTGCTACAAGTGTAGTGCTTGGCTTTTTAAAAAAGAAGGTTGTAATATGTGGGAACCATGGGAAGGGAACACAACTAGAACCTTTGTGTTAGATTCTAGTCTCTTGTGAGTCAACGGCACACGGTGAAATAATAATAATCAGGCAGAAATTAGGCTTAGAGAAGCTGAGCTTGGGCCTGATTTATGCTACTCTGGTAGTAAAGGACCCTAGCCCCCAGCCTGCCAGACCTTTTATTAAGTCCATTCAGAACAAGCAATATAACAGGTTACTCAGAGGGCAGTAGTTTTGATATCTTGGAGTAACAAATGTAACAGCCTCCCAGGGCAGGGAGGACACCACAATAGTCCTGGAGATGCTATGCAGATGAAGATCCCTGAGGGCAGGGCAGACACCTGCAGTGGCATAGTTCCACCCTAAAGCATCACAGCATGAGACCACCAGAGTCTTTGTTGTCAGCAGAGGTGAAAATGAGTTGAGTCCAAAGTCATCTGCACCGGGTAGACCTGGTCAGTTTCGAACTTCCAATTATTTCTCCCAAATAGGATTGTCCTCAACAGTAATATAATTACAAAAGTGTACTAATAATACTTATTTCAGAAAACAAGAGTGATTAAAATAATTATATACACATTCTCAACCAATATATGTTTATATTTATCATTAAGTATATTTACATAAAGCTGAGAACTCTGACTTTGCTACCATGATTTGCTACCACAATTTCTGACAGTCTTTTCTCCTTCTGTTCCTCTGCCTCTTCCTTTCATTCTCTAATTCTCTCATGACAAAGAAATGGGAATAAAATAATGTTATTTTGAGGTTCTCTAATGTAACTTTCAAGTAAGACTAAAAATATCTAAATAAATACATAGATTTAAAAGTAAACTCTGAAAATTCTAGCCTCTTAGAGTTCACAAGAAGTAATACAGAGACCTTCAATAGCCTTTGCCTCAAAGTAATACATTGCAAAATATAGTTCTTATCACAACCAAGATATTTATCCTTAAATAGCCACACTCATTTACCATCAGTCCCTGACCCTTCCTAATGCTGAACTGACATTAGTTTGTTGTTTCATTGCCTTTCAGTTCACTATGTTTTTTTTTCACTTCCTGTGAGACTTACTCTTTGACTCAGTAATTATTTAATGGTATGTCATTCAATTTCTGACTATTTATGTTTTTTCTGCTTTTATTGAATTATTTAAAATATTTTAATTGACATGAATGTGCATATTTATAGAATATAGTGTATTGATTGGCTTTCCATTGCTGTAACAAAAAAGGAGAAAAATAAATTTAAAGTAATAAAGATTTATGTTGGATTGTGCTTTTAAAGGTTTTAGTCCATGAGCACTTACTCCTGTCAACGTGGGCCTATGGTCAGGAATATCAGCATGGTAAGGAGGTTGTAGGGAAGTCACAATTCTTCCCTTATAAAGGTCAGAAAGCAAAAAAAGTGAGAGCTGAGGAAAAAGGGGCCAGGGACCTGATAGACTCTGCAAGGACATGCCCTATAACTTATTCCCTTCAACTAGATCCCACCTCTCAATTTTCATCACCTACCAATAGCCCCTGAAGTTGTTAATCCATCAGTGAAGTCAGACCCCTCATATTTCAATAACCTCCCAAACACTGCCTTTGAACACTGCTGCTAACTGGGAGAACATATTCAAATTATGATCCTTTAGGGGACATTTTAAGTTTAGTGTTAAAGACATAAATATGGCATTTTAATACATGTGTACAAGGTGCAATGATCAAATCAGTAAATTGCATATCTTTCTCCTCAAAAATTTATCATATCTTTGTGCTGGAAACTTTCAAAATCCCCTTCTAGCTTTTTTGAAATATATAGTAAGTTGTTGCTAACTATAGTCACCTTAATTTGCTGTAGAACACTACAACATGTTCTTTCTATAACAGGTATACTTTCCACCATATAACTAAACTGTCTCTATCTCTCCCTTCCCTAGATTTCCCAGCCTTAATAACTATTTTTTAATTCTCTGCTCTGACATGAACTAATTTATCTTCCATATATATATATATATATATATATATATATATATATACATACTACTGATTTCTAATTTGTTATTTTTGGTTTGAAAACACTCCACATGATTTTAATTAAAAATCTGAAGTTTTTTTATGATCTCAGATATGTGTATTGTAGCTATGTTAGCATACATCCATGGAACTTTGAAGAGCATGTGTATTTTTCATTTATTGAGTGGAGTGTTCTATAAATGCCAATTAGATTATGTTCATTACCATGCTGAGTTCTTTTACATCCTGTCTGGTACTCTGTCTGGATATTCTATCAATTGTTGAAAGAGAAATGTGTCAAAATTATCAACTATAATTATGAATTTTCTTTTTAACTTCTAGATCTACCAGTTTTAGTTCACCTACTTTAAAATTCTGTTGCTTGATGAGTACACATTTCATATTGCTGTATTTCTTAGTGGACTGATTCTTTTGTCCATAATGTGCGTGTCTTTTTCTGCTAATTTTTCCCTCTGGAATCTACTTTATCTGCTGTTAATACACCCATTCCTAGTTTCTCTTAATTAATGTTTATATGATCTATATTTCCCTCCTTTTACTGTCAGCCTGCCTACATTATCACATTTGAAGTGAATATTTTTATGGACAGCACATAGTTGCATGTTTTATTTTTTGTTTGTGAACTGTTGCCATATAGTATGCCACTGCCAAAGTCTATACTATAATTGAAATATGTAAACCTTTTACATTTTATTCATATATTTGACTCTAATTGTTTAATTGACTCCAATTGTTTAATTTTTTTTTATTTTTCTCTTTGTGGTCCATTGTTCTCTTGTTCATATTTTCTTGTCCTTGCACATCTTTCAGAATTTCATTTTGAATTATCCATAACATTTTCATCTTACCTCTTTATATTTTTTAATCGGTTGGTCTAGTTATTATGTATACTTAATTTGCAGGCCAGTCAGTTAGTATTTTCGATGGAAAATTCCTAGGACCACTTAAATTTAATTGAGTTTATTTGACCAAAGAAGTACAGATTAAATCAGTAAAATCCCAGAAACAGAGTGGGTTTTGAGATCTACAACCACCAAATATGATCTGATGGCATACTATAAAGCAAACAGAAGTGAGGTATTTTAGATACTTTTTTTATGTTGCTGAGAGAAAGTTAACCCAAAATTCAAAGGGAAAGGATCTGTTTAGCTCAGTTTGTGAGGTTTCAGTCCATAATTTGCCGACTCAAGACAGGGTGGCACATGGTAGAGGGGCAGCACAGAAGAGAAACCGTTCACAGTTCATGGCATCCACATGGTAGCAAAAGCAAACAGAGGTGGTAACAGCAGTCTTTCTGCCCCTTTTATCTTATCTAGACTACAGGGATTGGGCAGTGGCAAATCAGCCAGTGTACTGACCTATTAATCACATGGCCTTCATTGTAGTACACCACACTTTAGATTCAGCCACCTCTGAAATGAGGCTTTGGAGGGATGTCTAGACTCACCATAACATATGCAGTTGCATGAGGTTACACTCTAATTGGTTAGTTGATTAGAAACTTGCAGTTGCTTAAAACTCAACTACTGTGAATGAAGGCCATGTTGGTTTCATCTGTTGGTAATTAGGGTGAAAGCGTAGTCAGGTCAATAATTTTCCACAAATTTTATTGAGCAATTCATTATGAAATGGCTACTTTTGTGTCAAATTATTTATTTAAGCCTTACATAGAAAGAAATCTTGAAAACCTCCCAGAGTTTTTAGACCTCACTTAGGATTTCTCAGCTGCCATAATCATGTCATTCAGCTTCTCTAAGTCCTCTTTTCTGTATTTCTCTTTAAATAATCTATTGATTTTTTTTCTCTCTAGACAACATGACATTACAGCAACCTGAAATAAGTACAAAGTTTTACCTTCTTTTATTTCTCTTTATCCTTCACAGTTAATAGATTATTGTTATATATTTTACCTACCTACATTTAGACCACATCAGAAAGCAGTATAAATTTTGCTTCAAATATCAGTCCTGATTTTTTTTGAGACAGGGTCTCGCTTTATAGTTCTGGCTGGCTCTGAGCTCACTATGTAGTCCAGGCAAGCCTCGAACTCAGCAATCCTCCTGTCTCTGCCTCCTGAGTGCTGGGATATCAGTCCTGATTTTGAAGCAAAGTCTTTACATTTATCCACAATTTGACACACAAGGTGCCTCCTTCATTATGTCCCAAATTTTCTTCTTTATAAAACCCATTCTTTTTAGAGAACTTCCATTATAGATAGTTTATTAAATACTTTTTTAAAAAATTGAATTCTTATTGGGACATTATATGTACAGCTCACAATCACATTCAACATTGGGGAATTTGTATATGAAATGAGATAATTCTCATTTTTACCCATATCCCTACCCACCCTACTATCTCCCACCTCCTAAATACGTGTGCTTTCTTTTTCTTTTAAAATCAAATTTACTCTTTCCCCTTATTATTGTGCACTACTACTGTCCCTTTGAATATTCCCTATTTTACAAAATTGATCATAAATTCTAGAACTCATTTACCTCTACAGGTTCTCATAACAGAGAAAAGATATGGTATTTACAGATCTGTGACCTATTTATTTCACTTGCTGTTGTGACCTCAAAGTTATGACCATTTGTTCATAAATGACTGAAATTTTCCATTCTTTATGGCAGAGTAATATTCCATTTTATTTAAAAACCACATCTTCATCCAGTCTCCAGTTGATGGGCATCTGGGTTGTTTCCAAGATTGGGCTATCACAAACTAAGCTGCTATGAATATGGGTGCACATATACCCTTATGATACAATCCTCTTAATTCCTTTGAGTGTATTCCTAGCAGGGGAATAGCAAAGCCAAATGGGATCTCTAATCCTCATTTTCTGAGGAATTTCCACACTGATCTCCACAATGGTTGCACACGTCTACAATCCCACCAACAGTGGAGAAGGGTTCCGTTCTCCCCTCAGCGTCACCAGCATTTATTGCTGGTTAATTTTATAATAGCAGCATTTCTTTGTGGAGTGAGATGAAATCTCAGTGTTTTCATCTGCCTTCTCTTGAATGACCAGTGATGTTGAGCATTTCTTCATATGCTTGTCGGCTGCTTTTACTTCTTCCTCTGAAAAGTGTTCATTTCAGCTGCCCATTTTTGAATTGTTTCTTTAAACTTGGAGGACTGACTTTTTTTAAGTTCTTTGTATATTCTAGATAGTAGCCCTTTGTCTGAGAAACAACTAGTAAAGATTTTTTTCCCATGTTGTTGATTGCCTTTTAGCAATGCCTGTGGTTTCTTTTGCTGTGCAGAAGCATTTTAGTAGGATGAATCCCATTTGTTGATTTTGTCTGTTAGTTCTTGTGCTATAGAGTTTTTGTTCATGAAATCTATGCCTAAACCAGTGTCTCCAAGAGTTCTATCTAACCTGATTTGCAGCAGGTTTAGTGTTTCTGTTTTAATATTTAAGGCTCTAATCCATTGTGATTTTAGTTTAGAACATGGTGAAAGAAATAGGTCCAGCTTTAGCTTTTGGCAGGATAAAGTCCACTTTTTCTAGCACCGTTTGTTAAAGAGGCTGTCTTTCTTCCATTGAAGATGTTTGGCTCCTTTGTCAAAGATAAGGTGGCTTAGTGTATCCGGATTTATTTCTGGATCTTCTAATCTATTCCACTGGTCCTCAGGTCTGTTACTTCACCAGTACCATGCAGTTTTTATCAGAGTGGCTTTATAATAAAGTTTCAAGTTGGGTATCACAACACCTTCCCTTGTGTTCTTGTTGCTTAGAATTGCTTTTACTATTTTAAGTATCTTGTCATCTCAAATGAATTCTTGTATTATTTTTTCTAGCTCTATGAAGTATGGTATTGGAATTTCAATCAGAACTGCATCTGTATAGTAGTTGTGGGAATATAGCCATTTTGATTACATTGGCCCTTCCTACCCAGGAACAAGGGATGTCATTCCATTTT
This sequence comes from Thryonomys swinderianus, assembly GCA_004025085.1. Classification (NCBI taxonomy): domain Eukaryota; kingdom Metazoa; phylum Chordata; class Mammalia; order Rodentia; family Thryonomyidae; genus Thryonomys; species Thryonomys swinderianus. Next base: position 47,301 of record PVIC010005368.1, read on the forward strand.
GATATTCTCTTTTATCTCCTTTTTCAGAGTAGAGTTCCTTCACCTCCTTTGTTAGATTGGTTCCTAGATATTTCATTATTTTTTTTGGATGCTATTGTGAAAGGGCTTGACTCCACAATTTCTCTCTCAATGAGTCTGTTGTTTGTGTATAAAAAGACTATTGATTTTTGAGCATTGACCTTGTGTCCAGCTGCACTACTAAATTTGGCAATTAAGTCTAGTAGTCTTTTGGTTAAGTTTTTAGGATCCTTTAAAATGTAGAGAATTATGTCATCAGAAAATAATGACAGTTTAACTTCTGCTTTACCTATCTTTATTTCTTTTATTTCTTTGTCTTGTCTAATTGCAGTGGCTGTTTCCATTACTATATTGAACAAGAGTGGGGACAGCAGACATCCTCATCTCATTCCTGAACTTAGTGTAAAATGTTTCAGTTTTTGCTCATTTAGTATGATGCTGGCTATTGGTTTCTCATAAATACCTTTTATTAGTTTGAGATGAAGTCCATCTATTCTGACTTTCTGTAGGGTTTTGATCATGAATGGGTGTTGGAGTTTGTCAAATGCTTTTTCTGCATCTATTGAGATGACTATATGCTTTTTGGTCTTCACTTGTTTAGTATAATGTATTGCATTTATTGATTTGCATATGTTGAAGCATCCATACATCTGTGGGATGAATTCCACTTGGTCAGGGTGTATGATCTTCTTGATGATTCTCTGTATTCTAGTTGTGTCCATTTTATGGAGGATTTTTTTTTTTTGAGACAGGGTCTTGTTTTGTAGTTCAGGCTGGCCCTGAGCTCACTGTGTAGCCCAGGCAAGCCTAGACCTTAGCAATCCTCCTGCCTCTGCCTCCCTGAGTTCTGGAATTTCAGGCATGAGCCACCATGCCTAGCTTAATGAGGATTTTTGCATCAATGTTTATTAGAGAGATTGGCCTGTAGTTCTCTTTTGTGGTTGGGTCTTCCTCTGCTTTTGGAATGAAGGTAATGGTTACTTCCAGAGATGAATTTGGAAGCACTGTTTCCCTTCTGATTTCATTAAACAGTTGGAGAAGTATAGGTACTAATTTTTCTTTAAAAATTTTGTAGAATTCAGCAGTGAAGCCAACAGGACCAGGGCTTTTCTTTGTTGGTAGGGTTTTTTAATTACATTTTCAATTTCACTGATTGATATTGGGTTAATTTTTTTAAAAAAATTATTTTATTGGTACATTTTATATACACATCACAATTACAGTCCACATTGAGAATTTGTACCATTACATGACACAATTTAATTCTCATTTTCCCCCTCCTCTACCCACCCTACATTCCCCATGCCCTTATATACACGAGCATTGTTTCCTGGGGTTTTTTTTGTTGTTGTTGTTGTTGTTTTTTGCTTTTGAGATAGGGTCTCGCTTTGTAGTTCAGGCTGGCCCTGAGCTCACTATGGTGCCCAGGCAAGCCACCATGAACTCAGCAATCCTCCTGTCTCTGCCTCCCAAGTGCTGTGATTACAGGCATGAGCCACCATGTCCGGCATTGTGGTATGTGGTGTTGATTGTTGGTGGGCATGTCTCCACGCCCAGCATTATATGTGGTTACCGGGGATCAAACTCAGGACCTTGCGCTTGCGAGGCAGGCGCCGGAACCACTGAGCTAACCCTCTGGCCCTGTTTCCTGGTTTTTAATCATCAATTTTTTCTTTCTTCATTATTTACCCCTAAACCCCATAACCCTTTGAATATTTACTATTTCATGATATCAATCATGCATTCTAGAACACCTTTATAACTTTAGTTTCTCATACCAGAGAAAATATACAATATTTACGTATCTGTGACCTATTTATTTCACTTATGAGGATGTCCTGAAGGTACATCCATTTGAGTATGATTCAATCTCATCATTCTTTATGGCAAAGTAATACTCCATTTTATTTTTTTTTAAACCCCACATCTTCTTTGTCCAGTCTAGAGTTGATGGGCTTTTGGGTTGTTTCCAAGATTTAGCTATCACAAACTAAGCTTCTATAAATGGGTGCACATATGTTGCTGTGATATGAATCTTGTAATTCTTTTGAGTATAGCCCCAGTAGGGGAATAGCAGGGTCAAATGGAACTTCTAATCCTAGTTTTTGAGATATCTCCACACTGATCTCCATAATGGTTATACTAGTCTACAATCCTACCAACAGTGGAGCAGGGTTCCTTTTTCTCCTCAACCTCACCAGCATTTGTTGCTGGCTAATTTTAAGATAGCAGCCATTCTTTGTGGCGTTATATGAAATCGCAGAGTTGTTTTCATCTGCATCTCTTGAATAGACAGTGATGTTGAGCATTTCTTCATATACTTCTTAGCTGCTTTTACTTCTTCCTCTGAAAAGTGTCTGTTCATTTCAGATGCCCATTTTTGAATTGGGTTTTAAATTTGGGGGACTGATTTTTACACTAAGCCACCTCATCTTTGACAAAGGAGCCAAACATCCTCAATGGAGGGAAGATAGCCTCTTTAACAAAAGTGTTGGAAAAACTGGATTTCAGCCTGCCAAAGACTGAAGCTAGATCCATCTCTTTCACCGTGTACTAAACTAAAATCAAAGTGGGTGAGAAACCTAAATATTAAAACAGAGACTCTAAACCTGCTGCAAAACAGGTTAGGTAAAACTCTTGGAGACACTGGCTTAGGTAAAGACTTTATGAACAAAACCTCTATAGCATGAGAACTACCAGAAGAAATCAACAAATGGGATCTCTTTCTATTAAAAAGCTTCTGCACAGCAAAAGAAACCATCAGCAGAGCAAAATGGCAACCAATAATATGGGAAAATATCTTTACCAGTAATCCCTCAGACAAAGGGCTACTATCTAGAATATATAAAGAGCTGTTTAACATTTTAACATCTTCTTTGTGTAGCTTTGGAAGTTCATATGTGTCCAGGAATCTATCCATTTCTTCTATATTTTCAATCTTTTTTGAAGTATAAATTTTCAAAATAAGTGTTTATTATTCTTTGGATTTCCGCGGGATCTGTGGTGATTTCCCCTCTTTTCTTTCCTGATATCATAGATTACAGCCTTTTTCTTCCTTTGTTTAATAAGGTGGACTAAGGGTCTGTCAATTTTATTGATCCTTTTGATGAACCAACTTTTCTATTCTTTGATTCATTGTATTGTTCTCTGTCTCCATTGCATTATTTCTGCTCTGATCCTCATAATTTTCTTCCTAGTATGAGCTTTGTGTTTGTCTTGCTCCTCTATTTCTAGTAATTTAAGGTTCAACATTAGATTGTGTATTTGAGCTTGCACTATCTTCCCTGTATTGGTGTTCACTGCTATGAATTTCCCTCATAGAACTGCTTTCGTTGTGTACCATTAATTGCTGTATGTTGTGTTAGTGTTAGAAACTGTTTGATTTTTTATTTAATTTCTTTTTGACCTGTTCTCTGAACTAGGATGTGATCTATTTTGGAGAAAGATCCATGGGCAGCTGAAAAGAATGTATATTCTGACTTTATGGGATAAAATACTCTGTAGGCATCTATTGAGCCCATTTGTTCAAAAGTTTGGTTTAGCTCAAGTTATTTCCTTACTGGTTTTATTGTCCAGTTGATCTGTCTATTTGTGACACAAGTGTATTAAAGTCCCCTACTACTATTGTATTAGTGGTTATCTGGCTTTTCATGTTCATTAATGTTTGTATTATATAATTGGATGCCTTAGAATTTGGTCCATAAATATTTATGATTGTTATTTCTTTCTCTTGGATTATTTCTGGTATGAAAATATGGTGACCTTCTTTGTCTCTATTAATCAGTTTGGGTTTGAAATCTATTTTATTTGCAAACAAAATAGCCACTCTTGCTTTTTTTCAGTTTCCTGTCATATGGAGAATTGTTTTCATCCCTTTATTGGGTTTCTTTCTGTATTAGGTGTGTTTGCTGTATGTGGCAGATTGTAAGATCTTCCTTCTTGATCCAATCTGCCAGTCTGTGTCTTTTAATTGGTGCATTGAGTTCATTGGCATTAATGGTTATGACTGATATGGACAGACTTAGAACTGTCATGTTTTCCTCTTATTGGCTCTTTTTTTACTTTTGCCCTTTTCCATTCAGTTTCTTGTTTGGCCCAATGAGTTTCCTCTGTTGGGTCTCATGCATTTGTAACTTTCATTGTTTTTTTTTTTTTTCCAAAATATTCTTTAGAATGTTTTGGAGTTCAACTTTCGTATTTGTGAAATTTTTCAGTTGTTCTTTGTCGTGGAAGTATCTTATTTCCCCATCAATTCTGAAAGATAGTTTTGCAGGATGCATCAGTCTAGGTTGGAGGTTGTTTTCCTGCAATGCTTGAAGCACTTCACTCCAAGCCTTCCTTGCATTGAGTGATTGTGTTGAAAAGTCTGCTGTGATCCTAATGTGCTTCCCTTTGTATGAGATTTTTTTTTCCTTTCTCTAACTGCTTTCAGTATTTCATTCTTTTGTTGTATATCTGGAACCTCGATAATTCTATGTCGAGGTGTAGATATTTTTATTTTATGAGCTTTTGGAGTTCTATAGGCCTCTTTTATCTGTATGTCCAATTCTTTTCCTGTGAAATTTTCTGTCATTATATGTCAACAGTTTTTATCTTTTGCACTCTCCTGCTTCCTCAGTGACTCTAATCAATCTTATGTTATTCCTCTTTAAATCATCTAGAAGCTGTTGCCTTGATTTCTCAGGATCCCTTGCCATTTTCCATAGATTATGCCTTTCCTGTTCATTGGATGCCATCCTGTCGTCTAGGTCTGAAATTTGGTCCTCAGCTTCATTCCTCCTCCTTCCCAAATTTTCATTCTCATTTTTCATCACCTGTAACTGTGTTTGAAGCTGTTTAAAACGTTCCATTGCTTTTGGCTTTTTAGATGCTGTCATCTCACCGAAGTCTTCTTTAATGTTGGTGTGGACAGTACCTCTGTTTTCATCCCAGAGATGAGTTCTGATTTCCATTTTACTAGATAGATCTGCTTTTGTTACCACATCAAAGAGTCCTAGTGTTTAAATTTCAGTTTGCTGTATTTCCCTTTTCCCTGAAATCTCCTGCAGTGGTGATCTTTGTATCTGGATTTTTGAATTTTTTTTCTCATTTCTATTCCTTTGTTGTTGCTAATGTTATTTGTTTAATTCCTTGCCTGGTGTCTGGACAATATTTGTGGCAAGGCTCTTTCTTCCTATTATTCAGAATCCTTAGGAAGTGGCTCCATCCTGAGTTGCCCTCCTTGAATCTGTAATGACCCTTGAGAGTTCTCAGTTCTTGCACACTATGGGAGGTATTTGAACAGAACAATCATATTATCTTTGTTGCCATAATACAATCAGTACCATCAACAGTTTCTAACACAGTAAAGGAAATGAAGGGTTTTGGTAATTTCTATTCTGAAAACTTAGAACACATGAGTTACCTCTCTGACCATAAGCCAAAATTTAGAATTAAATCAGAAATGTGTTTGCAACATATAGGCCTTTAAATGTACCACCAGTACCCAAAGGCTACTCCCCATGAGCTCCCCTGCCTTCTGCTTGTCTGGTCTGTCTCTGTGCACCTCTGGTGTGGTCTAGTTTCCAGAAGGTAGGCCTGGGTACCAGTAATGGCACAGGACTACTTTGTTGCATAGATTCCCCACGAGCTCTCCTGTGCTCCACTTGCCTGATCTGTCTCTGCACACCTCTGGCATGGTCTGGGTTCCGGTAGGTAGGCCGCAGCCCTGGGCGCCAGTAATGGCGCGGGACTCCTTTGTTGTCTTGGTTCCCCACGAGCTCCCCTGTGCTCCACTTTCCTATCTGTCTCTGCACAACTCTGGTGTGGTTTGAGTGCCAGCAGGCAGGCCACAGCCCTGGGTCAATAGAGTAGGACTCCTTTGTTTATAGTCAATAAGTTCTTTAATTTTTTTTTGTTCCTCTAGGATTTTTTTTAGTCCCTGTATATTTTCAATATTTTAAAATATTGAAATCAATATTTTAAATCAATATTTTTAGTCATTGCATTATCATCCATGTAGGAGGTGATAATTCTGATATCTCCTGTGTCATGCTCTTGGCTATCATTGTCTTTTCATTAAGTTTGAGATGTTCTTGGTTCTTGGTATGATAAATGATTTCTGAAGGAAACTTGAGATACTTTTGGTATTATAAGAACCTGGTTTTATTTAAACTACTTTTTCTTAATATTTATCTTGTGCAAAGTAAGTTCTTGAAAATGTACCAACTCTACACTTCTTTAAAATGGTGGATTGAACTGGCTTGAACACATACACATATTCAATAATCTTTTATATAAATACTTCTAATAAGCAATGCATGTTCATTAATATGCTCACACAAACTCTACAGAGGCATTTTTAAAGAATAGTTAGGAAAGTAAAAACAAAATTTTCTTTAATGGATTCCAGTACTCAACATAGATGTATTGTTGAAGTGTATCTCCTTTTATTTAGCTGTTGCTATAATAATGCTATAGTAAAAGCATCCTTTAATTCAGGACTTTAAAAAGTTCACATATCTTTTGATTTATATTGGATGCCCAAAGCTAATCTGAAGATTATAGGCTGTCATTTCCCATTCAAGTTATTCTTGAAAACACATGTCTTCCCTCTTCTTGCATCAGTATCTCTTAGGGTATGTGAACTGTTTCATGTCCCCCATTATAAAGGTCAGAAGAAAGAAAAATCACTGTCTGAAAGCACATTCTTTCCGAGGGAGATCATCAAGTCATCAAATCCCAGAAGACATCTAAAGCCTCTGTATCTGATGTAAAGGAATCACATGGTCAGAGCTCATGCCAGGGAAAGGGCACTGTTCCTTGCATGCCATGGGAAATAGGGAGTCTTGATTTACTAAACATTAATACAAAGTGTCACAATCTCTTTTAACAGCCTTTTCCTAATGATAAAGGGGAAGAAAACTAGCTCATATCCCACTAACTCTTAAGTACTTTACACATACCAGGATTTTTTTTCTTTTTTTACCTAGATGTTTATAATACTAGACCAATTTCCTCATCTTAGCACTTAAATTAACCTCTTATTAGCTATTTCCTGACCTTCCCTCTCTTGTCTACCTCAAGACACCTTCTTCTAGTTTGGCTACCTCTGAATGCTATGCTCAGTGAAAGAGCTATTATTTTCCTACTTTTCTATACATCCAAATATACAAAAAAGTCATTCCAATATTTTGGTGCATATAAGAATGTGTACATGTGTCTTTAGCTACTGGGTCTATAGCAGTTCTGTTTCTCAAAACTTCCATGTTTTGGGGCAGAGATGTAGCTCAGTGGTTCTGGTGCCTGCCTTGCAAGTGCAAGGTCCTGAGTTCGATCCCTGGTAACCACATTCAGTGCTGGGTGTGGTGACTCATGCCCACCAGCAATCAGTACCACATATCACAGTGCCATGGCTCATGCCTGTAATCCCAGCACTCAGGAAGCAGAGACAGGAGGTTTGCTGAGTTTGAGGCTTGCCTGGACTACCAAGTGAGACCCTGTCTCAAAAAAAAAAAAAAAAAAAAAACCAACCTTCCATGTTTTGCTTTAATTATTATGGAAGTATAGGGTGGAAATCTTGTACTATGGAAATCATAATGTTGTAACTGTTCTTTGAAGAATATATCATAATACATTTATCCACATGTTTTAGATGAAAATATTGGAAACATGGGGAATTACATTTTGTTTTCAGTGTGTATGTATTTTGTTGGAATATTTTTATATGATGACAAAAGGATTTCTTGTGGAATCCTTATATCAAAATTTAATTATTTCTGGTGTTCTTGCATATTTCCTGTGTTGTTCATTTAATTGTAAAAGTTTAAAAGTTTTTCTCTATTTTGAGGTTCTGTAAAACTTAAAACTTCCAACGTTTGCAAGAAAGCAGAACCTGGTCTTTAATTCTATCTCTTGTTTTACCTGGATGTTTTCTTTTGGCAAGTCAGGATCCTTCCCAAGGTTGTTTTTCCTGGGCACAGTGGGCTGATACTACTGACCTGACTAGATTATTAGGAAATTCACATGAAATGATGTATTTTTAAGTTGATTTTATTGGTGCATTTTATACATACATTATGATCACATTCAACATTGAGGGTTTGTACCTGTACATGATACATCTTGATTGTCAATTTTTCTCCATTCCCTTGCTCCCCCTACAACTGCCACCTCCCTATATACATAAGCTTTGTTTCCTTTCCTTACTATCAAATTTTTTCTTTCTTTTTCACTTTTTCTACCATGTCTTTCCCTTTTCCTTTTGCACATTTTCTTCCTCTTCACATTACCTGTCATAGATTTTAGTGTTCATTTACACCCTCAGTTTTTCATATTAGAGAAAAGATATGGTAAGTATATATCTGTATCAGCATCTACTTATCCACATTGATATTTGCATATTATTTTTATGGTTGAATAATTCTTCATTTAGATTATGTATTTTTAAACATATTTTAAAGATATGATTATATATATTAATGATATTCAGTGTGGTATTTCCATGCATGTATACAACGTCAATCATCCTGTCCTTATTTCTAGTCCCTTACATTCTTGAGTCATTAGCAATCACTATTACAATTTCAGGTTTTTTAAAGTTTTCACATATGAAGAGAACATGTGGTATTTGTCTTTCTGTCCAGTTTATCTCTTTTAACATAATGTCTGGCAGTTCTGTCCATCTTATATAGGATTTCATGCTTTATGGTTGAGTAAGAATCCACTGTGTGAAGATACTTTATTTCCTTTATCCAGTCATTTGCTGCGGAGCCTCTAGGTTGATTTCAGATCTTGGATATTGTAAATAGTACTGCTAAAATAAACATATCTTTCTTTGATATGCTGATTTCATTTCTTAGGGATATATACCCAGGAATGAGATAACCAGGTTGTATGGTCATTGTATTCTATAGGTTTTTTAGAAACTTCCATATTGTCCTCCATAATGTCTATACTAATTTACATTTGCACCATTGATGTACTATATAAGAATTTCTTTTTCTCCACATACTGCATTGTTATTTTCTGGATGGTTAATTATAAGTGATCCTATTTTCATATACTTGGTCATTTATAGTCTATCAATTTATATTCATTAATAAGTGACTCCTCAGATCATTTGTTCATTTAGTTGGATTACTTTTAAAATTGTACAGGGATTTTAGATTGTTATGTATTCTGCTAATCAGTTCTGTAAGATGAATAGCTCACAAATATCTTCTCCTATTTGTACCTTGTCTTATCACTTTGTTCTTTCCATTCCTGTGCAGAGTTGTTAGTGTGGTATAACTTCATTTGTCAGAGTTTGCTTTTGTTTCTTTTGTCTTCAGATTTACCCAGAAAAATTATTGCATGTGCCGATATCTTGGAAGATCATGTGGTTTTCATTTATTAAGTATAGCCTTACTGGTGTACTTTGCTGGAAGTTCTTATCTTGGAGTACTTGAAACCATTACATATAGTATTCTCCTGGCCTGTAGTATTTCTGCTGAGAAGTCTCATAATTTAATGGTGCTGAACTGAAAATCTAACTTGGAATTTTTTGTCTCAAAGCTTTACAATTTTTTTCTTCCCCTGCACTTTTGAAAGTTTCACAATAATATGCTGTACTGAAGATCTTTTTTGATAATATCTATTTGGGGTTGTATAAGCTTCTTAGGCATAAATGTGTACATCTTTCCCAAGGTGTGAGAATTTTTCTGCTGCTGTTTCTTTTTTAAAATTGGTTTTATTGGTACATTTTATATATACATTATGATCACATTCAACATTAAGAATTTGTACCTGTACCTGACATATCGTTATTCTCATTTTTTCTCATTATCTTGCTCTCCCTGTAATTTCCACCTGCCTGTACACATAAGGTTTGTTTCTTTTTTTTCTTTTACCATCAAATTATTTCTCTCCCTTCTTTGAATAGGTTTCCTGTGTCCTTAATCTGTGATGCTTTATGGTATTCCAAAGATGTGGATATTTGTTTATTTAATAGTGTCCAAAATATCTAAAGTTTTTTATTTTTGTCTGGACAGGATTCTTTTTTTTTAAATTTTTGTCTGATTGGTCTATTTCAAGACTCATCTTACAAGGCTGTCCACAAAAAGTACACATAGGTGCTTACAGAGTTAGGACAGAATTGTGTGTTCAGGTCCTTACAATTCCAATTCAATGTCAAGTGCTTTGTGTTAATAGAGTAAGAGTCACACCTTGCCATTTTACTGCCTTCTACAGCCTTCTTCTAATGAGATAGGAGAAAGCAAAGAGAGGAAAGAAAAAACTTGATAAAAAAAGGAAACAAAACCTGTTCACATAAGGAATGAGAGGTTGTGGGTAGAGCAGGGGGATGGGAAAAATGAAAATCAAGATATGTTGTGTACAGGTACAAATTATCAATGTTGAATAGATCACATTTTATGTATAAAATGTACCAATAAAATCAATTAATTTTGCAAAAATAGACACACTTTAATTCTCTACTGTTCTTTTTTCCCCTGGATATATGTTTTTGAAGCTTTCAATTACTTTTTTTTTGCTTTTTTTTTTTTTTTTTTTTTTTTTTTTTTTTTTTTTTTTTTTTTTTTTTTTTTTTTTTTTTTTTTTTTTTTTTTTTTTTTTTTTTTTTTTTTTTTTTTTTTTTTTTTTTTTTTTGCTTTTTTTTGAGACAGGGTCTCACGTTGTAGTTCAGGCTGGCCCTGAGCTCACTATGGTCCCCAGGCAAGCTGCTGCAAACTCAGAAATCCTCCTGTCTCTGCCTCCTGATCAATTACTTTGTTCTTTCACTTATTGGACTCTTA